>JAZGLO010000642.1:0-102330 GCA_036873155.1 Biomphalaria sudanica | reverse complement strand
GTTTTGCGGAATATTAAAAAATTAGGGAAAACCAAATTGTTTGATCTTCAATTTATAAAAGATGAAGTTGAGAGATTATTACAAAACGGTAACGTTGGACATTTCAAATCACCTTGGAGAGCTCAAGTCACGACCAATGAGCGGTACAAAAAGCGAATGGTCTTCGATTACTACCCAACCTTTACCTATGCCTTAGTCTATTGGACCGTTGGGGCACCATGCATAACATCGTCCTCCCAGTGGAGAGTTGGCCAGAGATATGCAATACTAGAGTGACCAGGGATAGAAGGGGGGGCGTCTTGTCCAGACTCCAGTAACCTCGTGAGCCAGAGCTATGCAATACTAGAGTGACCAGGGAGAGAAGGGGGGGGCGTCTTGTCCAGACTCCAGTAACCTCGTGAGCCAGAGATATGCAATACTAGAGTGACCAGGGAGAGAAAGGGGGGCGTCTTGTCCAGACTCCAGTAACCTCTTGATAATGGCAGTAGCCCGTCTCGACATCGAAACAATTCCAACGAAACAAAGGAGAAGAAGAAAAAACAAATCCACCTTGGCGTTGACCAGGCCAGTGCGCTTTCCACACATTTGGTGAGCACATTTTAGCACAAGCTGCTCAAACACAGCTTGTTAGTGTCTTCTTGTGATTTGAAATCTTGATGAAAATTTTTTTCTAAAAACCCTTACTTGGGTTTTCTTGGGATATTTTGAGCTTTCTATCTGGGTTTCATTTCAGTTAGTATTCAGTTATTTTTAATTTGATTAATTGCAGCACATTCAGCAAGTCTCCCTCTACAGCAAGTCTCCCTCACGCGCACTGGTTTCACTAACTGCACAATGTATGATCCGCAGGAAATATTACTAAACAAGCCGATACACATTGAGCAAAAATCTCTTGGTTGGTGATGAGGTCTTTGAATGTGATACCTAGGATTATAGCCAAGCTATAAATAGATTTACTTACATGGATGCCTACCCTATGCCAAGAGTGGGTAAAAAGAAGGAGAAAAATGTCCAGGTATGAAATCTTTAGCACATTGGATCTGGAGAGTGCTCATCACCAAATACCTATCCAACAGAGCGAACAAAACAATACACAGCTTTCGAAGCTTGCGGGAAACTCTACCAGTTTTGCAGAATACCCTTTGGGGTCACTAACGGCGTGGCTTGCTTCCAGAAAACCATAGACACTGTTACAGTTAAAGAAAAGTTGTCTGACACGTTTGCCTATGTCGACAATGATAACAATATGTGGTACAGATGTAGACTCTCATTACAAAAATATGTTGCGCTTTCTGATGGTGGCTCGAGAGTACGGAAAGACCTCTAACAAAAGTAAAAGTATAACTGCTAGTAAAGCTGCTCGGATATGAAATCACCAAAGGACATTTGGAGCCTGACCCTGATAGATTTCAAGCTTTTCGAGATACAACCCTCACATTTTTTTTAAAGCAAAATATAAACAAAATGAGCTAATAATAGGAATTATCTTATCTTATCTTATATAATACAGACGTTACTTCAAAAAAGAAGATGATTACGTCCTACGCGTCATGAGTCTAGTATCTTACATTCTGTTAGCACAAATCTTTTATCGTATTAGTTTATTTGAAGGTCTAAACATGATGGCCTTAACACTAATGGAGGTCTAAACACTGATGAAGGTCTAAACACTGATGGAGGTCAAAACACTGATGAAGGTCTAAACACTAATGGAGGTCTAAACACTAATTTCACAAAAGCTCCAGTTTTTTAAATGTTGACGAAGATCTCCGCCCCTGTATATCACGATATAGAATATGTGCAGAAGAGATTCTGACCAAGATATCGATAATTTATAAAGTTACCACCGAATGAAACTAATCCAGAGGTATTAGCTCCCTTATCGCCGATACCAAATTCTTTCCCTTACACAGCTGTTCATAATGAAGGGAAAAGTTGACCAAATAAAAGGCTTAAAATTGAAAGCCATGCGATGCACTAGGAGAAAATAAATCTTTTAGGGTAGGATTAAATTTAAACCTCACAGACAGAAAAAATCTGGCAATTTAGTTCAGTTCTGGAAGGATGTAAACTAGAGTAAGCTCCCTCCAGACCATTCATAAGCTCTATACTTCTCTTTGAAAAATATCTACACTACTCTTTCAATTAGGATTAACTGCGATTAAAAATTATGTAGAGTTATTAGCTTTAATATTTTGTGAAAGTGATATTTAAAGTTTATCTCTGAAAATTCTGTATTCCATCTTATTAAATAAGTCCAGATATGTCAATTCCTCTTTTCATGTCGCGAAATTCATGGAAACAAATGGATCCTAGATTTTCCTAGAAATGTAGCAGTTGATGTATACCGTTAGGGAGAAGAATGATTAGTTCATTGGTCACAGTGCAAAAACTCCAGTTTGACCCTTATAATTTTTCAAAGTATAAAACTTAGCTCAAGCACTAGAAAATCTTTTTGTTGAACAGACGACGTCATCGTGTATTTCCACATTTAGGTCGTAATCATTAAAGAGTTTAATTAATTAATGTTTACGAATATTTTACGCACTGTCTTCTATTTTTAGATTGATAGGCCTATCAGAATATGTTATGAGTACAGATTTCTCGAGCCTCAATGACCTGATGCAAAGTCTTTTCAATATTTCAGTTATCCTAATACAGTGTTGTCCTGATACGGTGTTATCCTGACACAGTGTTATCCTGACACAGTGTTATCCTGACACAGTGTTATCCTGACACAGTGTTATCCTGACACAGTGTTATCCTGACACAGTGTAACACTAAGAACATGTTTATGCCTGCTACAGCTGATACCCTCTTTAATCTATTAAAAAAAAAGTATTTCCTTTAACATTATGCTAACGATCATTGACATGTGCTGACTTTTAATTTTTCCCTTTTCTCTCCCCCCTTCTCTTCCTGTCTCTATTTTCCCATGTGAATTCTTGATGGTTTGTCTTGGCCTAATGCTGTGAGACAGACATACTGTCTATAACATGAAATGTTTTCTTCGCTATTGTATATTGACTAGACGAGTGACATTTATCACTGATTAGGTTCCACCCTGTTTTGTGTACAAAAAGTAAGACAGTGCTTGGAAGAATGTGTACAAAGTCTTCCTTAGTGCTACTGGAGCAAGGAATAAGTTGCCAGAGTCAGCCAGGTAAACCAATGACTTGATTGGAATATCGTCAGGCGTATGTCTTGGTCATCTTCTTTTTTTTTTTTTTGAAGTAACGTCTGTATTTTATAAGATAAGAAGATAAATCTGTATTTTATAAGATAAGAAGATAAGTCTGTATTTTATAAGATAAGATAAGTCTGTATTTTATAAGATAAGAAGATAAGTCTGTATTTTATAAGATAAGAAGATAAGTCTGTATTTTATAAGATAAGAAGGTAAGTCTGTGTTTTATAATTGTCACTGGAATTTTTTTTTTAAAATGTAAAACCCATACTACAAAATGGTAAATAGGTCATATTATTTTGTTTACTACTAATTCGCTACTCTCCCACATGTTATATTCTGGTGTGTATGTGTGCGTTAATGTGAAGTAGGATTGATGCAGACAATGGACTACACCTCGTGTGTTTTATTGTCTGGTGTGGAAGCAGTAGACTTCAAGGAGGTAGAAATACATTTTGTAATCCAATCCACCTACGTTCTCAACTCTAGAAGTAAAACGAATAATGGCTACCTGGATACCGGCTCTACTATCAAAGGAAATGCCTCCCTTTTACCTGCATTACATGAGGACGAGAATGTCTCTGCACAGTAGGCCTCTCACTCTCTCTCTCTCTCTCTGTCTCCCTCTGTCACTCTTTCCCTCTCTCTCCCCCTCCCTCCCTCTCTCTCCCTCCCTCTCTTTCTCTCTCTCAATCTCCCTCTCTCTCTCTCCCAATCCCTCCCTTTCTCTCTCTCTCCCTCCTTCTATTTCTCTCTCTCCATCTCCCTCTCTCTCTCCCTCTCTCTCTCCCCCTCTCTCTCGCCCACTCTCTCTCTCTCCCTCTCTCTCACCCTCCCTCTCTCTCACCCTCCCCCTCTCTCTCTCTCTCTCTTTCTCTCCCTCTCTCTCTCCCTCTCTCTCTCTCTCTCCCTGTCTCTCTCTCTCTCTCTGTGTAATTTTACGTTTCGAGAGAAGTGACATGAAAGAAGGTGCTCTACAAGTTAACCGATATTTCTCAGACCACAAATGTGTTTCAGTAGCTCGCATGCTGAAACTGAAAGCATAGTCTCATTATTGTTACCAGACTATACAACAGTTACATCCCTTTACTTTTGCTGATATAGAAGAACATTATTTATTCGGACGTAGGTCATCTGAAACGTCAACTATCCGGACTGCCTTTTTTTTGTTAATGTTTAACAATACGGTATTTTAAGTGGTCTTGCAGATGTGCAGCGAAAGATCACTGATTATTTCTCTCAATAAAGGGAGGCTACTACGTACAACGCTTTGTTCCCCTTTGATTCATTTTATGTTTACGTATCGCGCGATACCCCCACGTGAATATTCATTATACTATTGGCGAAATGAACCGATTGCAATAGTTTGCATTCGGTTATCCGGACGATTGATTAACCGGACAGTATCCGTTTCCAATTAATCCGGATAGTTAACGTTCTTATCTATATTTCCAGGGTATGAATGTAGGCCTCCACCATATGCTTGATATACATCTTTAAAGTTTTTATGCTTGGCTAAAAAAGTTGAACTCTAGCTCTATTCCAAAATGACCTATGCGCACTTATGTAGGTAACTCACCTAAACATAGAAATGTAGAAATGTAAACACAATTTGACTTTAGAAATGTAGAAATGTAAACACAATTTGACTTGTATTGTGTTAACTAAATTAAAAAAAAAAGTTTCTCGCTGAGGTGAACCGAATGATAGAACAGCTTGGGATCTTCTCAGTGCTTTTCATAATGATGTTTCATTTAGACTTCCATTCTTGTAACATCTCGTCGAATTCTATTTATATCTCAGCTACGCGCTGGCCAGATTTAAACAAAAGCGTTCTCACAAAGATTGTAATTACACCAACTTCTAGAACTAGATCTTTTTTTTTTTGTTTGACAAACTAAAAGTAACGAAAGATGAATGTGGAGTTGATCTGCTAAATATAGATATTATAAACATAATAAAACAATAGAGTCGTAAACCATGTTCGCATAGTATGAGGCTTGAATATATTAAATGACTGCACAACACATCTCTGGCAATGTGTAAACTCATTCTTACTGACCAGTTACAATCACATGTAAACATAAGAACAACAACCGATATAGTAAATCATATTCATAACAATGTAGGGCTAATATACATCAATGTATTTTCACTAGATAGAGGCAAATATGCGAGGACACGCTTATGTACATATTCTACCCTAATACCTAAAGCACGGAACGGGTTGCTTGAATCAGCAAGGAAAACCAATGATCTAATGAGTTTAGGTCTTTAATAAACAAAGTAAAGTTTCTCCATTGCGATCTATGGGGCAGATGAATTTAAGGTCATTAGTCTCTGTGGCACACGGTTAACAAGGGTGCCATATGTCCAGCACATCGAACAACCGCCATTACTTTTCCCCAGCTAATGTCAGGTACCCATTAGAGCTGGGTGAACTCAGGCACCCAGTCTTATCAAGGATTCGAACCTGGGACCCCTCGGTTCGGAAGCCAAGCATTTAACAGTCAGTCACCGTGCCTCCTTCTAAATAACAAGATTGGCACAGAAAGACCCGTAGGACTTTGTCCTGTTACTGTGAAACTGATAGGTAAAAATAAAAAAGATAATGCTCCGAATGGTGCACATGTAATAGTTCCCGGCAGCATAAACTCTGTTTGAACTTCTAAGTCGATTAGAAACATTTAAAAGTGTGTACATTTTTTGTTTTAATTTCGTATATAGAATTACCTTAACCAAAAAGGATGCCCTCCTAGATAAAAACTGAACCAAGTAACGTTTAGGTCATGAGGTCTTCGTCAGTTACACAACAAAGAAAACAATAAATAACATTGTAGCTTTTACTTAGTAATTTTTTTTTTTAGACCCAACTGAGGGGCATTGACCAGAACATAGACCCAACTGAGGGGCATTGCCCAGAAAATAGACCCAACTGAGGGGCATTGCCCAGAACATAGACCCAACTGAGGGGCATTGCCCAGAACATAGACCCAACTGAGGGGCATTGCCCAGAACATAGACCCAACTGAGGGGCATTGCCCAGAACATAGACCCAACTGAGGGGCATTGCCCAGAACATAGACCCAACTGAGGGGCATTGCCCAGAAAATAGACCCAACTGAGAGGCATTGCCCAGAAAATAGACCCAACTGAGGGGCATAGCCCAGAAAATAGACCCAACTGAGAGGCATTGCCCAGAAAATAGACCCAACTGAGAGGCATTGCCCAGAACATAGACCCAACTGAGGGGCATTGCCCAGAACATAGACCCAACTGAGGGGCATTGCCCAGAACATAGACCCAAATGAGAGGCATTGCCCAAAACATAGACCCAACTGAGGGGCATTGCCCAGAAAATAGACCCAACTAAGGGGGCCTTGCCCAGAACATAGTCCAATGGCACAGTACTGCTGCGATCCTATGCTCAACTGAATCAAAATAATGAAGTAAATTAAATGTTTAGTTCATTTCTCGTCTAGCATAAAACTGTATTAATCACATAAAAGGAAGAAAAGAAAAACGCTTTAAACACTGGAAGAATATAAAAAAAACAAGAAGAGTGACGCCTGGTGCTGTATGCTAATACAGATGAGCAATGTCTTGTCGAGTTCTTGCATCCATTCCGTAATCACTATTTAAGTAAGACTGACGCGTGTCTTGACGGCTGGGGGTGGTAAGGCGAAGGATGGTTGTATGCATAGTTATTACATGTTCAAATATCGATTACTGTAAACGGTTGGATCATTGTCTATTTTCACACTAACTAGAAATTATATATATATATATATATATATATATATATATATATATATATATATATATATATATAGAGAGAGAGAGAGAGAGAGAGAGAGAGTGAGAGAGAGAGAGGGAGGGAGAGAGAGAGAGGGGGGAGATAGATAGATAAATAGATAGATAGATAGATAGATAGATAGATAGATAGATAGATAGATAGATAGATAGATAGATAGATAGATAGATAGATCGATAGATAGATAGATAGATAGAGATAGAGAGGCAGAGAGATAGATTGCACTGAGGTACTTAAAGAAACAGGAAATCATAAATTATATCTAAATATGTCAATATGAACTCCTCACTTTAAAGACATTTTGTTTATCTGTTCGTGTGGCTATAAAAATATATTAGCACTCATTCCCTTATGAACATTTTGAAAATATTGATCAGTGCTACGTACTAGATTATTTCCGATGCATTTATTGTCGTTGTTTTAAAAATCGTATAGACATTCTGAAAGCTGAATCAAACTGCTTGAGGGCTACTTCGTTTTTTGGCTTAAGTAGTTTAACCACTTCCGGTTTGAAGAAAAGACGAACAGAAGCACGAACGAGACAACCTGATACAGGACAGAGTCCTCTTAAGGTGATGTGTTTTTATATAGCTGTCCCTACTACACTTAATAGTTATTAAACATTCAATTATTTCCTTAACATTTAGACAAAGATAGATAGATAATAATTACAGAGAGAGAGAGAGAAAGAGAGAGACAGACCGAGAGAGAGGCAGATAGACAGAGAGAGACAAAGATAGTCAGAAAGACAAAGAAGTCACTAAATGCCAGTTGCCCTAGTCTATAAAGTCACGCCAGTCTCCACAGCATCATGTCCAGAGGGTGTCCAACAGCTGCCATAATGACTTCCACAAACAGTATTAGTGACCCCTGGTCTCAGGCCTAAGACAGACCTCAGTTCAAGTAGGGCGGGTTGGAGAACGGTGGGTCAACAGAGAGAGAGAGAGGGAGGGAGGGAGAATCTCTTTAGTACTAATGTTAGTTTTGCAGCTCTACACAGACACAGTCGGTGCTGGTCTAAAAAGGGGGAGGGGGTGTCGAGGCACCCATAGCGATACAATAAACAAATGTATTCTGTTCTTACCAGCCTGCTTACGCATTTAAAAAGCTGGAATCTGATATAAAAGACATTGACTAATGTCATCCCACAAACAAACAAACAAACAAAAAACATCTATGCATATTTTATTTTGATTGATGCTTTAAAGATACAACTACATAATATTTCTTATTTTAAAAACTCGGACTTTCTAGAATACATTTTTTTTTCCAAGTACCATCAAAACAAGGAATAGGTTTTCAGATCAGTGAAGAAAACCAATTACTGAAGAGAGTTAATGTCTTAATATGCGTGACTAGATTAACACATGGATAAGCATAAGAAGTACTATCTTATTTTTTGAATGTGCATCTGTAGCTTATAAGATAGATTTGTAAAACAAAAAAAATGAAAGTGTGCTGGCCGTTTCGTAAAGCGCTTGGCTTCTAAACCAAGTAGTCCCAAGTTCGAGCCCTGTTAAGGACTTCCGGACGTCCTTGATGACATCCATTTAAATGGGCTTACGACATGAGTGGGGAAAATCAAAGGGGTTCGAACAAGACCATTCTTCATAGAAGGGCTCAACACTAACCTGCGACGTCACAACCGGTGAGCAGTGGAGACCAATAGCTCGTTGCCACGTCGCACTTTGGTCTAAACTGCCAACAGATTGCGACGTTGCAGGTCAATGTTCAGGCCTTTCTATGACGATTGGTCTCGGGTTTGATCAGCTGCCAAGACATTCTTTCTCTGACTCCTCTTCTTTTCCTTGGTACTCTAGACTGTTACATGTAGGACTGTTCACGAGACCGTTATATATCATACAGTTGGATTTCGTTAACAGTAGTTAACAATTTTGTCTTTGTATAACATTCATATTTCCAAATACAGTTAATTCAATATTCAGTTGTTTTTTGTTCCAGAGTTACATTGTAAACCGAACTATTTTAATTGGAACTTTTTGTTTCTTACGTAGTGTATTCAAATTGACTGTTCCAATATCTTTAGTCTATATACTCATATACAATGTGCCCATCCACTAAAGGGGGGGGGGGGCGCAGTGGTTGAAGGGTTAAGCGCTTGACTTCCGAACCTAAGGTCCTAAGGTTCGAAATGCGGTGAGGACTGGGATTTTGATTTTCGGGATATTTAGGGCGCACCTGGAGTCCACGAAACTCTAATGGGTACCTGGCTTTAGTTTTGGGAAAGTGAAGATGTTTGGTCATTGTCCTGGCCACATGACACCCTGCTCATAAACCGTTGGCCTAAGAAACAGCTTAACTTATCATCTGCATGATAGACCGCATGGTTTGAAAGCGGGAAACTTTACTCTTTTTTTTTAACCATCCACTAAAACTAAATATAGAAAGCGGAGTTTTCGCCCTTGCAAGAGCACTGCCTATGAAATCTATTGATGTCATCTACGAAAACGTCAAGATTGTCGGAAGGGATTAGGCACTTGAGTTGTAGTAAGAGCCTCCGGGAATCCTTCATCGTAGAATGGCTAATAATATCTGTGTCTATATAAGTTTGGTTCTTACAATTCTAAAGGTTTTGGGATGGTTTGTAAATTTAAAGTAAATGCATTTCAAAATTTTTATACGAATAGATAGACAAACTAGTCAAAAGGGATTATTCTCTTGAAGTAAAAAAAGTTCCCCTTTCAGACCTTGTGGTCTATAGGGCAGATGATGTAAAAGTCATCTGATTCTGTGACCCACGATTAACGAGGGTGTCATGTGGTCAGCACAACGAACAACCAACCAACCCATTAGAGCTGAGTGGACTCAGAAGCGCCCAAAGAACCCGAAATTAAAAATCCTAGTCTTCACCAGGATTCGAACCCGGGACCTCCGGTGCAGAAGCCCAGACCTTTACCGCTCAGCCACCGCGCCCTCTTCTCTTAGATGTTATACTTAAAAGTTTCATAAGTCAGTCGAACTAAATAACTACATCAGACTTCGTAATCACAATTTTTAACATTTTTAGCGGCCCCCGAAAGGGGAAAAGACGCTATTAGTTTTGTGCGAAATGTCTGTCCGTCTGTCCGTCCGTCCCGTTTAGATCTCGTAAATTAGAAAAGATATTGAAAATCCGACATCACAATATTTTAGACCATTCAAAGTACTGATGCAATGGCTACTTTTTTTTTCTGAAAGGGAAAAAATCTAATTTTTAAAATAAGTTATGCAAGCAGTTTTTCAAAGAGAAAAAGCTAATTAGTATGCATTATAAGTTAGACCTAAGTTAAAACGAATAGTAATTTTGTAAAAGTTATTTTCGTTTGCAATTTGTTATTATTGTATATAGATTTTCTTTTTTTTTTTTTTTGAGCATTCGAATAAGAGATTGATCCTTTTCAAAACAAGTACATCTATTATAAGACTTCAGTTAGGCCAGGAGAGACGCGGTAGCTGAGCGGTAAAGCGCTTGGCTTCCGAACCGGGAGCCCCGGGTTCGAATCCTGGTGAAGACTGGGATTTTCAACTTCGGAATCCTTAGGCGCCTCTGAGTCCACCCAGCTCCAATGGGTACCTGATATTAGTTGGGGAAAAGTAAAGGCGGTCGGTCGTTGTGCTGGCTACATGACACCATCGTTAACCGTAGGCCACAAAAACAGATGAACTTTACATCATCTGCCCTATAGACCACAATGTCTGATGTGGTGTGCCATTGATGTTGATGTGGTGTGTCATTGATGTTGATGCGACGTGTCATTGATGTTGATGTGGTGGGGTGTGTCATTGATATCGATGTGGTGTGTCATTGGTGCTTTGTTGCGATGTGTTTGTGATGTGTCAATAATATGGTGTGTCAATGTTGTGATGTGTTGATAATGTAATGTGTCAATGATGTTATGTGTCAATGTTGTGGTGTGTCAATAATGAGGTGTGTCAATGATGTGGAGTTCTATTAATGATTTGGTGTCAATAAAAATGCTTGACAATGCTTTTGTACACTGTTGTTGATATTAAACGTAATGATACAAAGGCCCATAGAAATATAAATTCCAAATATAAAACACAAACAATTTTTTGTTAGAAAACCTTTAAAAATATTACAAAATATATGTTGAAAAGATACATTGATATCAATAATAAAGGATTTCAAACAGAGAAATTGTGACAAACATTTGGCTAGGCAAAAACACATTTTGTTTGTTTTGCTTTTTTTTTTACGTTTGAAAGCATTTGAAATTCCCGCCATTAACCGACTTCAACTCTCAATGAGGGAACAAGAACAACATTTATTTTCCACAAAGCTGCACTCGTTTGGCGCCAATTTGTCTCAATTGGAATTTGGAAGTAAAAAAAAAAAAAGAAATAATTCTCGAGTGACCTCCCATGCAAACGTTAAAAACGCCTGGTGGCCTTCAGGTTGATATTGGGGATTTTAACTGGAAGATCGTTTGATCGGTGCTTGCGATACAGTTGATCAGGTCTCTTTTGACACTGTAAATATTTCTTCATATATTCTTAATGAAAGTTTGTTTTAGCCATTAAAGCATGACTTCAGAGAATCGTAAAATTTTTTAAATATCTAAAATGTAATCCAATATCTAAACTTTATATGTCAAAATGGAGAATTGTCTTTCAAATAAAAGTAATAATAAGGCTTGTCTTCGAGTCCGAAGGTTAATGAGGAATGAAGTATTTCTCGTGGTTACGCAGTCCCAGCTGTGACCGGGATATTTTGCCAGATCCAGGGCAAGCAAAACCAGTGATTAAGATTTTATTTTGGCCGTCTACTTCTGTCTTCGACAGCGGATTTTTGTTTGGTCTCAAATATGAATCGCGCGGCCTTTGAAAGGGACCTGCAGCTGTCTCGTTCTGAATCCGATTACATCCAGGGGCTCTCTTCTATTTCAGCTAAAGCAAGTTGGCGCCTAAGATGTTATTTAACCCTTAAAACGCGTGTAGTAGTTTAGCCTCTAAACATCAGAATTGTAATTCCGTTTTGTTTGCACTTACTGTAAAACAGCTCAGCACTTAAAGGGTTAAATCGTTTTTATGGGGCACCTCTTCTACATTGACCAACTTTTAGCTCACCAAAAAGGACTGCTTTTGGTATACGTTCGTCCATCATACGGGATAATTACCTTGCCCAGCGTAACTGTCGGACCATAAGAAGTTCTTCTATACTGTCCATACCGGCGTTCCCAAGAACATTTCTGTTTCTAGTGCTGTCTTGTCACCGTATGTCCATGATGGAGCGCAAGCATCTTTGGTGAAAGCGTTCAAGTAGTCTTAGTTGCTTTCTGTATAATACCCATGTCTCGGATCCATATAGAAGGGTTAAGATATGTGAAGTGGTCTACCACATTAAGAGGCTGTCCGTTTACGGTGATCTTTGGGGCTGAGTAGGTTTTATTGGGTAAATTCTGGAACATGACTTCTGTATTCCCGATGTTGATAGGTAACCCGAAAGAGGCGGCAGGGTATGCAAATTCGTTGACCGCGATCTTTCAAAAACTACTGCCTATCTTAACAAGGAAATGAATTAGCCTGGAGACCGAAATCGACCTCCTTTACACAGTTATGTCCCACCTATCACCAAGTCATCCAAAAAGGTCGAAAAGAGTCTAAAAAATTACACGCAGTGTTTGTCTATTCACAGCAAAGTAATATGAAATCTTAAATGACCTCCTTCAGCCGTACAACGACAATGGTTTATCGCGAACACTTTTCCCTCATATATAGCAGGTTAAGGTGGCTTTCACTTTGGTGGTAGAGGAGCTGGCCATTTCTCGTATGGCATGCTTTTCTTCCAAAGCTGAAGCCCATGTTTTTGTTTTTTCACTGTCAATAGCCGTCTTGGTCACCGTCTCTCTCCAACTAGTGCGATCTAAGGCTAGATCTTTTTATCTGCATACGTATGTTGTTTACATTTAATTACGATATCTTGCTCATAATACACATTGGAATTTCTATAGAACTAAACATAGATTACAAAGTTAGCTCAAGCTATGGGAGAAACGTGTGTTACTAAGAGAGTATAAAACAAGGGGAGATAACAACAGGGTCATTGAAACATTGACACAAGTTTATAGTTTCTACTTTCGTGTATGTACTGGTGATATTAAATTCTTTTGTGTATTTGTATTGTGTGTTCAATATTTGTGTGATTTCAAGTTGAGGATTTTACGAGTTTTATTTCGCAAAAAAATATTTCTGTTCTGTTTCGCCACTTAAGTAAGTATCTCTGGCCAAAAGTTGAAGTTTAGGCGATCTATCGTGTTGAAGTTCATATCTATATCTCAGTTTCTATAACCCACACTACAACTCACTGTCTGTCTGGTACATTTTTGTGTGCAGTGTGCACGTTATCTCTTTCACACCAAGTTCCGATTACATTTATATTTTGCACAGCTAATATTTTTCATACTTGAATAAAACAAGAGTCAGTAAAAAATATTAAATAATTGTAATTTAATAATGAGTTATTTTGTTTGGCATTGAGCTTGACAGATGTGGCAACACGCGTTGAATTAGCCCCCTTAATACTTTGTGTAGAGAATTCGGCTGACGTTTAAAAGTTGAAAATCTAACACTAAATAGCTATGAAACCTTCTGTTTTCTTAAGCACTTCGTTGGCACAGTGGTTAATGTACTTGCTTGAGGAGGCATAAGACTCGAGTTCATATTCAAGTCGTACAAAATTTTTTTAGAAAATACATTTAAAAAGCCATCACGGTCACCTCCAGATAGCCCCTTCTTACTCCCCCCTGCCCTACCAACTGGTACAAACAAAGGATAGGATCGAAGCGCATTGAGAAAGCTAAAAGCATGAAATTGCACTAAGCAGAACAAATATTTCTAATCACGCAGATGTATTAATGTTAGTCTAGATTCATTAAATATAATGATTGATCCTAATTTATTGACACAATTATACTTAATATAAGTTTTTTTTTTTTTTTAAGTATGTATATATTTTCTAGTAAAAAACAATATTTCAATTCACGTCAGAGTTTGAGAAACGCTGATTTAAGACATAAAACACAGTTCGCTTACAGGATATTTCGGTACAGACAATTATATTCTAAAGATCCGCATCTGGTATCACCCAAATATTACGGGTTTAAAGTGTCGACTTTGAAGAGAATATGTGTATGTGTCCTCGTGTGTGTGTGTGTTTGAGTTAACCTAATGATACTCACCTGAATGGCCTTCTAAGGCCACCGGAAATAGCTTGTATGTCCAGGTGGCACCGTCTGGCCCCAACATAAATAAACTCCAGCGAAGTCCGCCTGGGATCCAATTATAGATCCTCAAAGCTTCAGGGGCGGATCGAATCAATACTGTCCCGAGGCAACGGTTGGCCAAACTAAGCCGGACGCAAGAACAATAGACGGCACAGTGTAAAAGTTCTTCACAACAAATGTTCGCCTTGTTATGCTTTTTCTTGAGAATTGTCTCATGAATTTTGATTTTCCCAACTTTCTTGTTCGATTTACAAATAAAAAAAAAAAAAAACTTCTTCTGCTTACACTAACTAACAAAACAACGAACGGCATGAACGCAAACTGCTGATTGATAAACATATAATCAATCATTGGTATCAATTTGTCAGGTTTTAGGGAATATATAAATCCTTCAGGAGCCCAACTCAAGTATCAATATCTCTCCTGATTTCTGATTTTACGAGTGATCGATCCATACGGGAAGTTTCACTACTTGGAAGTTATCTAGCTCTGAAGATTAAAAAAGCTTTAAAGACGAAAACGCGAGAGCGGTGTTTCAATATCGACTACGGGATTGTGGTTTTTGTATAAGCCATTTGAAAGTTTATTTGAGGACACACATGATATTTGATCCCCAGGATACAGACCTGGGTCTAGAGTATCGTCACATTGGGTCTGTACTGACACTTGTTTCTGTTTATTGCTGGGTCATACGTGTCATTGTGTCATACGCCAAGAGTTCGTCACTTTGTTTCTCAAGCAATGAAACGGTCTGATCTCCTGGGTCATTCATGTCTACATACGTTCTTGGACTGGGTGGAAGGGGTCCCCCCTAAAAAAGTGGTACCCTTTTAAGCTTTTTTCATCCATCTTGTATACATATTTAGTTTGATTTGGTATGGGGGGGGGGAGATAAAGGGTCCAAACGTACCTACACACACTCAGCAGTCTGGGGTCAAAGTATTACTGACTGTGGGCCATAGATGAAGTATTAAAGGTATTTCGCAAAGTAGTCCTTATAAAAGTGTTATCAAATCTATATAAAAAAAAGTTGTTTTACACATCAATTGGTGGGTGGTCACTGCTGGTCAGTAGCAATCATTAAGTACGTTGGTCACAAAAATAGTTTTCAAAACTACAACTTCAATAAACCAACATGGGAAAAAACTGCAGCCATTATCCAAGTACATTAATTACACTATATTTGTTGACTTCTAACTCATTATTGTTGGTTGCCATAAATAAACAAAACAAACTCATGCAGTTACTAAATAGATCGAATACTCTTGTTTTAAATTAAAATTTTTATGCATCATATATTACACCTAGTTAGAGCAGATGGTGAACAAGTATTTTAATGGTGTTTTTTTTTAAATTGCCATATTAATATAAACAGGAAAAATGCCACGAAAGCAAAAAAAATAAATAAATAAATAAAAAAAAATTACTTAGGCAGAAGACATGCAGCAAAGAAAATAATCTCCCTTTACTGTTTAAACTAGACAAAGCCCACTGTCACTTTCATTCCAATATTCACGTGACCAAATGAATGGATGCCAACTATCTCAACATTAACTGGAACTATTTGCAAGGCACTCTTTTTTGTACGCGCATGACGACTAGACGATTTACGTCCTAAAAATACTGTCGTCAGTCACAGAGCGGGAACAAGAAGTACACAAAGGTGCCTTGCTTATGACTGGACCTTCTGTTCCAGTGAAAGATAAAAAAAGGAGTTTGGGAGGGGGGGGGGTTTGAATACAGTATACTCAATTAGTATCACAGGGACGAGGGGCAGATTGTATAATGTCGTTAGAATTATTAGTGAACTTTTAATCAAATAGAGGTCTTAGATGTGAGTCTTGGTAATGGGGCTATATTAGGACTTTGTCTTGGGGCGACATGGTCTTAGACCTAAATAGAGGACGATTTGGAAGAGGATACAAACAGATAAATAGATCAGAAAGTTTGATATTGAGTTTATTGTTATGAAAAAAAGAGAATGAGAGTTCTTTACTTATATTTACAAATTAAAGCTAATTGTTTGCATCTATCTATCTATCTATCTATCTATCTATCTATCTATCTATCTATCTATCTATCTATCCAAATCATAAATACTATCTACATCAGACTATATACTATTGTCTATTCATTTATAGTCGGCCATTGAGGCTTCAACTAGTTACTTACACATACATATCCTCAAGTACCTTATAATATAGTGCATAATAGAGTGCATCTTCAGCTTGCATAAAATATTGACCCTTTGTATTTTTTTAAAATTTTCTTCTGTACTAAGTGCACAGTATTTCGGGTCAATGTATTCTGATCGAACTGCCAATGACTAACTTTTGACAAGGGCTGTAACCTTAGTGAAAGGTTTGATCCGCATTGTCTCCCTTTCGGCGTAATAATAAATCTAGAAGGGAAAAACAGAAGATCGCCCAAATAGTATCAATTAGCAGAGATATTCATCTTGCCCATGATTCTGTTTCCGATAATGTCTGGACCGAAACGATTTTACTGAGACCTGGAGGATAGAGATACCATAGATTAACTCATTTCAAATGTACACACACACACACTAACAGAGATACAAACACACAGACCGAACACACGTTCGCTCAGCGACCTCGGGTATCGATGTTGGGTGATAAGAAGGAGTTAATCAGGAGGGCAAGATCTCAAGGGGAGATAATGACATTCGCAAGGGGGAAATGATGTGGACCTAGATGCAAAGAGAGGAGGGGGGGGGGGCATGATGTGGACCTAGATGCAAAGAGAGGAGGGGGGGCATGATATGGACCTAGATGCAAAGAGAGGGGGGGACATGATGTGGACCTAGATGCAAAGAGAGAGGGGGGACATTATGTGGACCTAGATGCAAAGAGAGGAGGGGGGGCATGATGTGGACCTAGATGCAAAGAGAGAGGGGGGGGGACATGATGTGGACCTAGATGCAAAGAGAGGGGGGGGACATGATGTGGACCTAGTTGCAAAGAGAGAGGGACATGATGTGGACCTAGATGCAAAGAGAGGGGGGACATGATGTGAACCTAGATGCAAAGAGAGGGGGGGACATGATGTGGACCTAGATGCAAAGAGAGGGGTGGGACATGATGTGGACCTAGATGCAAAGAGAGGGGGGGACATGATGTGGACCTATATGCAAAGAGAGGGGGGGCAATGATGTGGACCTAGATGCAAAGAGAGGGGGGGACATGATGTGGACCTAGATGCAAAGAGAGGGAGGGGACATGATGTGGACCTAGATGCAAAGAGAGGGGGGAACATGATGTGGACCTAGATGCAAAGAGGGGGAGAGGGACATGATGTGGACCTAGATGCAAAGAGAGGGGGGGACATGATGTGGACCTAGATGCAAAGAGAGGAGGGGGGGCATGATGTGGACCTAGATGCAAAGAGAGGGGGGGACATGATGTGGACCTAGTTGCAAAGAGAGGGGGGAGGACATGACGTGGACCTAGTTGCAAAGAGAGGGGGGGACATGATGTGCACCTAGTTGCAAAGAGAGGGGGGGACATGATGTGGACCTAGTTGCAAAGAGAGGGGGGGACATGATGTGGACCTAGTGCAAAGAGAGAGATTCCGGCGACATGCAAGCCAGTGACAAGAGAAAGACGAGCTCTGTTTCTCGGGAAATGTCGAAATGAAAGCAGTGTTCAATGATTCTCAAAATGAAAGCGAAAAAATCTCCGTGACCTGTCTTAAAATAAAAAACTATTCTATAATTAACATTCTAAAATTAACAGTATGATGACCTACCCAATCTACAATCAGCCAACCCAATCCGGAAACATTATTAATTTTTTTGCATTTGAATCTCACTAGTCTGTTAGGGTTAAACTTCAATAAAAGTTTTCTTTTAATCAGAAAATGTTATAATTGGTATAGATCTATGTATGCCCATTTTATATAACATAGATTAAAGTTAACAAACCCAGAAATTAAGTTTATGTAATGGGGTCAAATCAACGTCAATCATGAAAGAAAGAGTCCATAAAGATATCCATGTAGCTATAGGACCATTCTTGCTATCATGCATCAATCAACCAGAGGATACCTTATAATAATTATTTATAAAGCTTTAAATCATCTCAATCTGTCAGTCCGTCTGTCTGTCTATTGTTTGTAAAAAAAAAAAGTGTGTACACATTATTTCTCCCACACCAATTATCGGATCAATCTGATACTTCGCACAATTATTCATTGACATAGACAAGACATTAATCAATAACGAAATAATCAATAAGCCAATAATTAATGGTAATTATTTTTTTTAAACCAACAATGGACATTAATGCTGCAGTATTCAGAGATGTGGTTAAATTTGTCGGGTTTAGTCCACTTAAATAATTGTTAAGGTTACTTATCACAAAGGCATTATCCGAATAAGTTGATACTTCAAACAAATATTTATTGCACCTAACAAAAAAACTCACAAAAATGTAATCAATTAGTCAATTATTGGCACATAATTATTTAGTTTGATATTGAATAAGCGAAATAAATTCTACATTATCGATATATATATATATATATATATATATATATATATATATATATATATATATATATATATATATATGTATGTATATATATATATATATGTGTGTGTGTGTGCCTATGAAAGGCTGGGGTTGTTTGTTAAAAAAGGATTTTAAATACTATTTTGCTTGTTATTAATTGCTTTCTATAATGTATATTCCATATTCCTATAACATGCTCATTGTGCTATGGGCCACTATTTTTTTTTATGCTAGGGAAAGGCCCCGAGGGATAATATAACTAGGCAGTCTCATATGCGAGATGACACAATGACCGACAACTTTGTTTCACATTTGAAGGCGATACGAGATTTAAAAAAAAAGGAATACATTGTAACTCCGTTCATCAGATGACAACTATTTGATGTTGTAAAAGTGAATTTTTTTTAAAGGACTAAGGTTTGTTTTTTTTTTTTTTTTTACAAAACATAATTTCAAGTTTAGATCTGAATGTCCAAGAGCTCCACGTTTTAAGGCTACCAAAACGCCACAAAGCTACCATAACATCTTGGCATTTTCTTTACTGCTATTATTAATATTTTGAAATCCCCCTTGTTCTGTCTCTGTACTGTCCGTATGTCGGGTGACTCAACTAGGAAAATAGTACAGAGAGGACAAAATAAAATAGTACAGAGAGGACAAAATAGTTCAGAGAGGACAAAATAGTTCAGAGAGGACAAAATAGTTCAGAGAGGACAAAATAGTACAGAGAGGACAAAATAGTTCAAAGAGGACAAAATTGTACAGAGAGGACAAAAAAGTACATAGAGGACAAAATAGTACAGAGAGGACAAAATAGTAGAGAGAGGACAAAGTAGTTCAGAGAGGAAAATCTTCTAACCCGCCCATGTTGAAATTATTTTTTATCGGTATTGTAAAGATTCCTTTAATTTAAAGGTATAATGTGTCCCTTTCGAGCCTACTCTATGAATGACTGTTGAAAAAAAATAATAATTAAAGAATCCCATCACGACTCTTCGAGTGTCTGACAACGTGAAATATGTGTCTCAATCAGGACTTTCTTATCTAACAGCGCCTCGCTCTCGTACTTTGATTGGCTTCTACCCTAACAACGGAAATGATATCTCGAAACATGGCTTCCATGTCAACCAAGCCAGTAGCAAATACGGATTTGTACTCGTCTCCAAGGATATGTGACTTTTAATTTGGATACTCAGCTATCAATACTTGTACCTATTTATTTGTAGGGTATATGTCGACTTTGGTTATTCGGTGCATTAGGCGTAGATCGAATAACATGCGTTTAAATATTGGCGTTAAGAAGTGTTGCGTGTTATTGGTATATTTTTTTGAATGAGTTCTATTTGCAATCGCAATGCTAAGCGTGATTACACCCAGTCTGGATTTACCTATAGGCAACTTAAGCTTTGGTTCAGGGCCCCGACTTTCATAAGGGACTCTAGAAAGCTTTTAGGGACATTTTCAATCATTTTGAAAAAAAAAAGATTTCATAAAAAATTGCCCGATGTTGTAAATAACATGGTCAAAGCAAGTGGTAGTGTATTTATAAAACCCCAAATCTGAAAGAGCTTAAGGCCTTATCAGCTTTTAATCCGGCCCTGTTTACACCGCGTGATTTACGTGGGAGCTTTTTTCCTCCATTTCACAGGGCAGACATTTGGGTTTCAATGTTCCCAGAATATAGACTTTATTTAAGTAAATGTGTGAAATGTAAATGTAATATAGTGTTCAATGGTGAGTTCAAGACCACTTCTGTCTGTTGACCCCGAGAATAGAAATGCATATGTGTTCTCTTCCCCTTGAGGGTAGCTCTCCTGTATTAAAAACAAAAAGTTTCCTAATCCTTTACACAAAGCACACCTTTCCAAAATGGCTAAGTTTTATCAAACTGTAGATCCTATGTTTAGATACTACTAGTTGTAGTCTTTCGTCTTCTTGGGCTTACTCTTATTCTTGATCTTAGTCTCTAAGTCTTGGTCTTGGTCTTAGTCTTTCTAAGTCGTAGTCTTGGTCTTAGTCTTTCTTAGTCTTGGTCTGGTTTTGGTCTTAGTCTTGGTCTTAGTCTTTCTTAGACTTTCTTGCTTCTTTGTCTTTGTTTTTCATTGTCTTAGTCTTGGTCTTAGTCTTACTAAATCGTGCACTTTTTTTTATCCATTTCTGAGTTCAACTTTTCACCTAAACTAATACATAGTAAGTAATAATAATATATCTTACAAGTGTGATAAAACTATTGTTATATAGTACATTAACCAGCATCCAAAGCAACACATATTTACCAGTATTCTCTCCTCTGATTATACAAAAATACTGAGGGTGTCAAACTGGGGGACTTTCCCCTCGCGTCCTAAGCGGAGTAGAAATGCCGCTGGATTTACTAAAGGAAATTCAAAATCCCTAAGGATTATATCGAAGAGTGATCCCAAAGTCGTTTTAATACCAGAAGCTCTTTGCTAGGAGACGCTTTAAGGACCAGCCAATACTCAAAAATTGTATCCTTGAAAAAGATTTGTTTGTTTATTTTTAGAATACTTTGTTATTAAAGGCCGATACTTTAAATGTATTGTGCCAAATAAATAACTTAACCAAGAAATAAATTCTAACGAAAAAGCAGAGTCATATTCCAACTTAACCAAAAAAAAACGTCCCATAGTTCAAAGTTGAAGAGACATAAAATTTAGGTAGCGTTTTAATGTAATATCTTATCGTATCTTATATAATACAGACGTTACTTAAAAAAAGAAGATGATTACGTCCTACGCGTTATGCATTTAGTCATGCATATTAACCAATAACTTTCACTGGAGAAATGTCTCCTTAAAATTATATTACTTATAATAATGAAATAGAAAATGCACATAATCTCAAATAAACATCCATAACATAAGTTTACAAGCATTCTTTCACAAAAATACATTTACTAAAGTTAAATTAAAAAAAAATAAATTTACAAACATACATTCTTTCACAAATATACTTTCACAAAATACATTCAGAAAAATTTATCTACAAACATACAGTCACAAACATTTACAAACATACATTCACAATTAACACAATAAACATTTACAAACATAAATTCAGAAACAAACATTCACAAACAGAAATCAATGAACCTACATTTACTAACAGATATTTACAAGCATAAATTTAGAAAAAAAGATTCACAAACATAAATACACAAAAATGCTTTCATAAACAAACGTTTAGAAACAAAATTACAAACATTCACCCTCGATGTTTGTTTTCGGTGCTCTTGCCCAAAGTGTTAAATAAATAATATAACATTCTCGTCTGATTAAAAAAAATTTCTTCTAGTCATTTTCTAACCATTGTACTCTACTGCCAGACTATCCATCGACGTCTGTGCCTTCCAGCAATGTTTCCCGCCATTTAAAGTCATTATTAACATTCAATGGCGGCAGGCTCCCATTTCCGGTAAAGAGAAATAACTCTGCCGAGATATAACCCTACTTTCTCCTGACGAAATACAGTCATTGAGGTAATACACTTTTTTTTTCTTCATGTCATCTGCTTCGAGTATATGCAATTACTGCCCCTGAGTAAGGAAGATAATAGTTAACACAGTATTTATCAAGCATGGAAGCAAAACGCAAGGCAGGAATGCTGGGGCCTTGGGTAAACTAATACAGCTGCAATCTACAGCACTATATAATAAATTCAGAAATAGTACATCCACTATAAACATAATTATATTATACCTACGACTGCAGAATAAGAAATTTCGAGAGGGACCATAAATTGTATTTGTTGATCTGACGAATGTTTTGACATGGTCAGCAGAAGAGGCCTTTTACCCGCCAAAACTACTCAAGCTCTTTGAGTGTTGTCACGAAGAAAGAAAATGCAAAGTGACATTTAATGGAGCCCTATCAGTTTGAAGTCATCAGTCATGTCAAACATGGGATGTGTTTTTTCACCAAGTCACTTTGGTATTTTGTATTTATTTTTTTTAATTGTTTGTTTTTGTATTTTAGAATTTTATTTATGTAACTTCAACTTCTTTGCCTTCTGATCTCATTATGATTACGATATCGACGAGGGTGTATGATATCATACATAATCCTACAGAGCAGCGGTTCTCAACCTTTTTTGTTCGGCGACCATTTTTACAATTCTTCATAACGCCGCGACCCCCCCCCCCCCCACTCCCAACAGTAAATTATTTTCATTCATGAGTATAAGTAACTGTGCTTTCGCTAATGTAGAAGTAGAAAGCTTGACAACTGATGTTAAAGCGAAAACTGAGGTATCCTTAAAAAAAAAGATCCTAATGTTAACACTGACTCTTGACCTTACAGACGACAGTCCAGACGTTTAAAAAAAAACACATGACCAGGTGTAACGATACGTTATGCATTGATGTGTATTAACTTACAGTGTTAAAAATATTTCTGCTGCGACAATTAAAATGTTTGAAATCAGCTCTGATTCAGTTGTCTGCAACATCTAACAATAAAAATAGTACATTCCAATGTATAAAAAAAACTGTATGTGTCAAGTTTTACAAGCTAGAATTGACAGAAAAATCCATATTTTCGATGGTCTAAATCGACCCCTTACAAAATGTCAATCGACCCCCAAAGGCATCGCAACCCACAGGTTTAGAACCCCTGCTATAGAGAGATGTGTTTTGTATATCCACAATAAGGGCCAAAACCAAATTTAGAAGGAGGTTAATTAGGTAATTGCTGTTGCAGCTAGAGTTGCGGAATCGACTCCTCGTTAAAACTTTATTATCTCTTTTTTACAATACCTCTACACAAGCCAGAACTTCATGAAGGCTAGAAATAGGAACCTGGAACAAGGAACATGGAACCTGTAACGTGGATCTAAAAAACAGCTCTAACAATTTTCTTAAACTTTAACAATTGATGTATGTCGCTGAGAAAAGAATTACTGGCTCTTTGGCCACATGCGGAAAACTATTGCTTGGCAGTTTTAATTTTCCATGCATAATGTTAATAAATAAATGTAAATTTGGCTATATAGAGAACTAGGTCTAGATCCAACATCGGTAATGAAAGGTCTATCGTGTTGTTGAAAGGACTATCGTTTTGTGAAATTTGCAAATGTATGGCTTTATTGATTTATGACTTAAATAAATTAATGTTCAGGACAACTTTGCACATCGTCTTCTAAGTCTAGATCTAAAGTCCTTTCATTATAATATTATAAAGTCTAATAGATCTATACATTCGCTTAACCATTACTCTTCCTGGGGAGGGGGGGGGAGAAATGGGGCTGGCTAAAAAATGTTCCATTTTTTTAAAATCTAACATTCATTTGTTATTAAGAGAAAAACAATAAAAAAAAAAACGAGATTACATAGGGGGTTTGTGTTTTCACACAAACTCAGAGGCGCCCCCATCGGACACCATCGGATCCACCAACTGGAAAGGCATATTGAAGCCAATACTTTCTTTATTGTCTATAGTGGACTGGAGTGTCTCTCCGAAATAGGGCTCCACAGCCAGATGAAAAAGTGTTCGAGATGAACCATAGTCGCTCTACGACTGAAAGAGGCCAACTTAGAATTGTAGAACTAGATTCTGGATTTACTGTATTTAGATCTTGTTCTACATATGTATATAATGAAATGGACAATAAAAAATAAAACAAATAAAATTTGACAGGAATGTTCTGGCCGAATGGAAAGAGACCTAGGTCCATTGAGCTGACGGTGCCAAGTACGAGTTTGATACTTGGCTTCATCGACATTTTCCTTTGAAAATAAATTTCTTTTTATATTAAAATTTCATTTTATTTTAAGGTATAATGTGGTATCGTCTGTTTTTAAAATGTATTTTTGAAAATTATTTTTTTTTTTTATTTTTCATTCCTGGAAATCAACCCAGAATAGAACCCAGATTAATTCACAAATCATATAATAAATAAGCCAAATATAAAAAAAAGATTGTTAAAGACAAAGTATGTAAAAGGGAAAGAACTACACAATTATTAACATATTTCTAAATTTTGCTTGATTTATACCCCTTTTTCTATATAAAACAAAATTATTTAATTACTTTCTTTTAAATTCACTAATTGGTTAATTTCTTATTTGATACAAGTACTGCATTCGACAATGACTTATTGTGCAAAGTTTCAACTTGACACGAAAATGGAAATTGGGAGAATAGCGTGTACAAGATTTGTACCAGACAGACAAACAGACAGACAGAATTTATATAGGCCTTGTAATTATTGATAAATGGAACTCAAAGTAAACGAGTCGCATTCTTCTCTATCGTCAGCTGAGTGTCTACTGATATAATGTGAGATAGTGAATAGATTGAAATAATTCTGAAAGGCCAAGGGATACAACTGCGTTCGGAAACAAACTCCAGACGTTTAGAAAAAAATTCTAACCAAAAGCACTTTTTTGTCCTATGTCTTTTCTGTCTGTTTGTGTGTGTGTGTGTGTCTGTGTGTCTGTGTGTGTGTCTCTCTCTGTGTGTGTGTGTGTGTGTGTTTCTCTCTCTCTCTCTCTCTGTGTGTGTCTCTGTGTGTGTGTATGTGTGTGTGTGTGTGTCTGTGTCTGTGAGAGTTTTTTTGTTGTTTTCTTTCCTTGCAAGTTTTAGAAGTTCCTTCAGAGGTTGACATTATAGTTGACTTTTACTACTTTGACAGTTACATGTGCCTAAGGGGTTTCGGATTGCCAAAAAACGTCAGATTACTAAAGGTTAGCTGTACTTCAAATAATATTACCTTATGTATCAAGGAAATTCTACTTACGATGCAATATGATATTTACTTAAACTCTCAAAGGTATTGATAAAAAACAACTCGACGAAACAGAAAGAATGATTGATATAAAAAAACAAACAAATATATTATTCCCGATATCACATTTGGTATTAATTGACAATTTAAAGTATACACCTACATTCTCAACAAAGTACTACAGATCACATTAAATTACATGAATTTGGGTTGGCAGGCAGGGTTTGAACGTTGGACAACAGTGATCGTGATGACAGTGCCCCACGCCTACCACACATTCAAGAAGCTATTTCTTCGAGTTTGAGACACAACCTGGAGTGAGAATGTTTGAAGAATGTGTTTATGAATGATTGCTGCTGTTGTGTGTGTTTGTGTTTTCAGGGTCACGAGAGAGCATTCGTTTTTAATGGTATAGAATGATGACATTGAATAGAGCATCTGGTTGCAGGCGGCTTCAGAACAAGACAGCTGGAGGTCACTAACAAAGGCCTCGGGATACACATTTGAGACCAAACGAAAATCTGCTGCCGAGGACAACATCAAGCTGAGCCTAATTTAATTCTTCAAAGGAACTATTTACACCGGTGGGAGGAACAAATGAAAGGGCTAACAGAATCTTGACAAACATGAGTACATTTTTATCTTCCCAGTATGTAGCTTCAATTTTGTTCAAGACAACACCAAGATGTGGAGCCATCAGAATTGTGTCTACCTTGTCTGGACCTGTAGCCTACGTACGGTGCTATTACTTTGCCTTGTGATAAAAATGTTTCCATGACGTTGGCTGCTTCAAAGGATCTCTATAGAGTGAGAGGTTCTGGGGTAGGTATTCAGTCAGAAAAAAGTAGTCCTAGAAGTGGAAATAATATTATGTACAAATATACTGTATACACTAAGATGATAACGCACTGTAAGGCACACATCTTTATATATCTAACCCTTGAACGGGGTCACGACATTTCAAAATCCTATTTTTAGCAAGTTTTGAAAAAGGGGAATGATATAAAATTTAAAGTTCTCTGCAAATATACTTTCATATCTATTAAAGATACATCAACAAAAATGCTGCCAAGGACACTAAATTAATTACTAATAATCCAGTACTTTATGCACATCATATATAAGTTTGCGTTATTTTGTCTTGTGCTATTTTGTCGGCCCTATTTGTCCGCGCTATTTTCTCAAACCACAAGAGACAGATCAGAAACGCAATGGGATATGTGGATACTATTATTGTCAGTTAGCTCCTTTGTAAATGTCATTTCAATTCCTTACCATTAGATAGATCTATATCTCATCTCAAGTTGAATCTGTTCACATTGTTAATAAAATCTATATTAAGTTTGTATTCGCAAAAGAAGTTTTTTCAAATTATTGTAAAATTAGTTCAAATACATCGGTTAAGGTGTACTAGCTGTCTGTGGCTACAACTCAACGATCGAGGAATATCAACAACAATGAAACTTTTGTCATGACCGTATGTCACACTTCCACGACGCCTTAAAGACCCCGAAATTAAAAAAATCTAAATCTTTACAAGGATTCGAACCCACGCAACGACTTGTCGCGGTGTTATTAGATGTAAATGTAGATGTAGATACTAGTAATAACTCACACTCAGGCATTGCGGTTCGCTAACACTCACAACATATGATAAAGAACTTGATAATGCTTGTTCAACTTGAAAGATAGTTTAATACGTATAGAATGGGGAGCGGGGGGCACAGTCCAATGTCATCAGTTCCTAACAAATATCACGTCCTGCGTTAGCTAAAAGAGGGCGTCTCCAACTGACGTTACTATCCCAGAACTACTTCCGTCCAAATAAAGGGCTATTTAAAGTCACGTCGCTAAAAGGAAAATGTTTGACATGTTTCGGATGTTCCTTCAGAGTTGAAGATAGTTTACTTCCTAGTCTAAACTTCCCGCAGGACGACGGGGGATGGGAGCGGGCAGGGTTTGAACCCGGGACCATCAATAAATCCAAACGACAGTCCAGCGCAAAACCGCACGACCAGGCAGCCATCCAGAAATCAATTAAATCTATAAAAAAATTTACATGTTTACATTGAAGTAATAATTTAGAATGTCATTGTAACACAAGCAACATCAAAGTCTTTAAACAAAGCCCGAGACCACTTTAATAGACTAGGAAAATATACTGAACATACTACACTCCAGTAGCCTGAAACGCTAGCAAATAAATTTCAATCAGATTCTAAACAAGAGGAAAGACAAAGTAGTAAAGGTATATTTAATTATTTTTACAAGACTTTGTTATTGAAAATAAAGAAACATGATCATCAGGTCTATAGAAGATCAAATGTCCAATCTCTTTTTCCATGCACATTCTGTAAACCTTATTACTTTGATCATTTAATGCGATGTTGAAATGAATTGGTATTTCCTAGGACTATCCTTAGGCAAAATGCTAGTAATTGAAGTCTTACAAACCAGGATGGCTGTCTTGTCGTGCGGTATGTGCGCTGGACTGTCGTTTGGTGATTGAAACGCCATTCGAAGATACTGTTAGTCTTGAAACAGAACTGGTGCGTGCGGGGGTCTCGCTCTGTACGAAGACAAGCGAATCCTACAGAACACTGCCAGATACCTGGACCGTGCTATAAGGGATTCATCTCAGCACGCAGCATTAGTGGAGGCTTACACATTGTAGTCGCCCGTTCATACATTGCCAGCTGGCTTCCCCCTCGTCCGGGGTGGGTTTATCTTAAGCTCTTTCTTCATTGTTAAAATGCTGAAGGTGGTCAAAATGTAGAATGTGGTCAAATGTGGAATGTGGTCAAAAAATGAAATGTGGTCAAAAGGTGGAAGGTGATCAAATGTGGAATGTGGTCAAAAAATGAAATGTGGTCATAAGGTGGAAAGTAGTCAATGGGTAGAAGGTGCTCAAAAGGTGGAATGTGGTCAAATGTGGAATGTGGTGAAAAAAATGAAATGTGGTCAAAAGGTGAAAAGTAGTCAATGGGTGGAAGGTGGTCAAAGATGAAATGTCAAAAGGTAGAATGTGATCAAATGTGGAAGGTGGTCAAAAGGTGGAATGTGGTCAAAGGTGAAATGTGGTCAAAAGGTGGAAAGTGGTCAATATGTGGAACTTGGTCAAAAGGTGGAAGGTAGTCAAAAGGTGAAATGTGGTCAAAGGTGAAATGTGGTCAAAGGTGAAATGTGGTCAAAAGGTGAAATGTGGTCAAAAGGTGGAATGTGGTCAAAAGGTGGAAAGTGGTCAAAAGTCATAAAGTGATCCATTTATTTGAAGCTAAAATTTCACTAATGGAAGAATGGCTGATTAGTCAAGTTGATAGAACAACGTGCTTATAACAAGAATGTTGTGGGTTCGATTCCAATTACGGCTTATGCTTTCTTTTCCCACAATACAGTAGAACGTCGTTTATCCGACTCAATTGGGACCGGACACCGTTCGGATACGCGATTGTTCGGATAACCGAAAACCGAAGCGATCCATGCAGTATATGCAACCGGACACTATACGAATATTGAAAATCATCACATGCGGGACACGTGCGTGAAGAACGAGCAAAATAGGTGACAAATGTCGCAATTTTACCTTTATTGTGGAAAATAATCACTTATTTTTCGTATTCATACAGTATATGTGCATCACAGTACATGTGGTTGATAAAAAAAAAAAAAAAAAAAAAAAACTGGTCCGGATATTTGACGCTCCGGATAATAAACGTTCGGATAAACGACGTTCTACTGTAAAAGACAAAATGTGTTCATTGATATATAATAGTGAAACATTCTTACTAAAATACATAGTAACTGGAAAAACTGTTTCTAAAGTCTAGTACATTGAACATAAAAGTACCTGTTTTCATAGATCTAATAGGCTTATTCAACAAATATAAATTAAAATCGATTCGAACGCATTAGATGGAGTAAAAATATCACTCGAGAAAAAAAAAATGAAAATGTAAACAGAAGCAAAAAAGTAACAAATAATAAAATTTTTACTAATTAATCATCTTTAATAAGGATTTTTTTTTTTTAATTGCGTAATACCTGATTTGGTCGCAGAAACATTTATTTCTGTATATATATATATATTTTTTTTTTTGTCGATAAATAAAGTAATGAGGTGTAAAAAAAAAAAAAAAAAAGCTTGTAAGTAAATGTATTGTAATAACTGGCTAATGATGATGCTAAACAGATATAAGAAAATAATTTCTTTGACAATGTCGATGCTTTGAATTACAAGAATAATCTCGCATTCATGAACATTCGAGTTTGTTTTTTTTTTTTTTTTACAAGGTTTATAGCATACCATCACAGAGACCTGAAATTAATGTCATTAACTTTATGGCTATCTAAAACTTTTTTTTTTTTTTTTTTTTGTTATTCATACGAAGTGGATGAGAATATTTAACACATACATATATATTGTTGGCCTCCTTCAGTCGTAGAGCGACTATCTCGAACACTTTTTCATCTGGTTTGTGGAGCCCTATTTTGCGCACTCCCGTCCACATATATCGCAGGTTAAGGGTGGCTTTCGCTTTGGTGGTAGAGGAGCTGGCCATTTTTCGCATGGCTCACTTTTCTTCCAGAGCTGAGGGCTTGAGGCCCATGTATTTTCGCTGTCCATAGCTTTCTTGATCACTGTCTCTCTACATCTAGTGTGGCCTAGGGCTATGTCTTCCCAATGGTCAGTGTAAACAGCGGAGTTAGAGGCCCTAACCCTCTCTGGAATATTATTTTCACTGCTAATCCACAACGCGATTGACATATATATATAACGCCTTGTCGTGTAGTATGCGCGCGTATAACGCCTTTAAAGTTCAAAAACCAGGTAAGATCCATGCCTTGAACTGCCAGTGTAGGGAGAAAAACCAAGACAACAAAGCAAGTAAACAAAAGGTGAAAAGAAGGTCTATAAACAGCATTTCAAAAAACACACGAATCCCTTCACACCTGTATGGGGCCTATATATACATCACCTTTCACATTAGAAACAAAACAAATTTGAGGTGAAAGTAAGACACTGGAAAGAAAGCTCGTGAAGACTTTCTTTGTCTGATAGTTGTGAGCTCCCAACATGAAGAAGTAATGGATTACAGATTTAAAAAAAGATATTTAAGAAAAAAGCAAAGTTTATACTCAGTGTATTAATTAGTTTGGATCAGTCATGTAATTAAATTTGTAATTAGTGTAAGTAGCCTCAAACGACAATATATAAAGGGCACTATTTCAGCTTATACCATCACTTCAGTCAAATACTATCCCTTTTATAATTGATTCTTAAGTAGTCAGGTAAAGAAAAAATAATTGTACAAAATTTCATCTCGATACGAGACTGGGTGTCGGAGAAATAACGTGTACACATTTTTGTCCAGACAGCTTTGTAAAAAAAAAAATAAGCACCTTTCTGTAAAAATTTAATAAAACGTTATTGCAACAAACTAAAACATTCCTTCTGTCAAGTAGTTTTAGAACAGAAACATCTTTCACAATTTAAACGAAATAGCTCATAAAGCTATAGCCCCGTTGGGGTGCCGATAGACCGAATTCATTGCACTAGCCTGGATGGTATACTAAAAATAATAGCGATGTCTTCGATATGCCAAAGATAAAGGATGTTTCACATGACTATGCAAACCCAGTTGTGACCTACATATTTTCCCGCATCTCATGCAGACCACTGGCGGTCTATTAATTTTTCTTTTGGTCTTCTACGCCTGTCTTAACATTGTGTCAAAAAAGGCAATATTTTTATCACTTTTTTTTAAATTTTGTCGTTGTTTGTCGTGTTGTCGTTGTCTGTAGTCGTTGTCTGTAGCTGTGTCGTTGTCTGTAGTAGTGTCGTTGTCTGTAGTAGTGTAGTGTCGTTGTCTGTAGTAGTGTCGTTGTCTGTAGTAGTGTCGTTGTCTGTAGTATTATCGTTGTTTGTAGTATTGTCTTTGTCTGTAGTAGTGTTGTTGTCTGTTGTGTTGTTGCTGTCTGTCGTTGTCTGTAATGTTATCGTTGTCTGTAGTGTTGTTGTCTATAGTGTTGTCGTTGTCTGTAGTGTTGTCGTTGCCTGTAATAATATCGTTGTCTGTAGTGTTTCCATTGTAAGTTGTTTGACCAGTGTTAAAATTATTTTAGAGTTTAGAAAGAAAATACGTTACTTCTGTACGCTAGTGTTTGTATTTTAATTAAAACTGGTCAAGCGTAGCCTGTCTGACCAGTGTAGCCTGTCTGACCAGTGTAGCCTATCTGACCAGTATAGCTTGTATAACCAGTGTAGCCTCTATGATCAGTGTAGCTTCTATGACTAGTGTAGCCTGTAAAACTAATAACTCCTCAAGATCTTTAATTTTTTTTGTTGAAAAAGCGTTTTTTGCTGATCCAAATCGAAGAACAGAAGACACGAGAGGAATTTTTCTAAATTAAAAAAAAAAAAGAAAATTAGGGACAATGCGCTTAGTCTCATACATTTCATTGATAAGATTTACATATCTTTTTCATCAATTAAATTATATGTCTGTTTTTATGTTCGTTTGTTTTGTCCTCCTTTGTCAGGCTGCCTCCTCCTTTCTGTCCTCTTTTCTGTCCTCATTTGGACGAAGAGGTGTCTGGTAACCTCACATAACAGCCATCGTAGTAAAGCAACTGTAAACAATGTGAATTTGACAGCTCAGCGGCTTGATGGGTGTGGGGGGGGGAGGGTTATATTTCACTTATAAAGTAAAATAAAAGATTTCTAAAAGCGGTTTTCTTTCTATTCCATAACCCAGTTCAGATCTTTCAATTCACACGTTTAAGCATTGGAAATAAAAATGGTTGCCTAGCAACATATTCAGCTACCACACTTCGTATACTGTCACTCTCGCTCACACACACACACACACACTAAATAAAAGTAGTGTATATGGTACTGGTTTGATCTTTTCTTGGCCCTGATCCATTTTATTAATTGTAGGATGGCCGAGAAGAAGACTTTCAACCAGACAAGAGTTAGCGGGTCACGAATAGCCCAGTTTATGACCGCTATCTATGACTCAATGAACTCGGTCGTCTTCCACTTGGCTGCCAACTAGCTCACACGTCGACCTGAAATGTTTAACTTAGTGCACACAGTTCTATGGAACTTTATTTGTGGCGGACGTTCATGTCAAATTCTTAGTTGGTAGGTTTAGTCGGCGCATTTGTATATCCCAGGAATCTGATATGTGTGTTTTGTATAAAGGAGTTTGGATGACGTTCTAAAATTAGTTTCATTTGAAATGATTATTAGAATTACTCCGGACACTTTCACACATAAAATAAGTCAAAAAAGATAAAATTTTAGTGATAATAAAAATGATTATAATAATAAAAATAATTTAATTTATAAAGCGCTGTTAACAAACATCGTGTAGACCAAAGTTCTGCGGAACACAGTTTGGGAAGCACTGGTCTACACAATTTGTTTCATTCTATTACAAAGGAGTGGTGCTAACAGTAAGAACAACAAGGAAGCAAACTTTTGTGAGGTGTCGAAAGTATATGTATCTAGATTGGTATATGCTGTATTCACATAGACCTATGTCGCCTCAAGGCAGCGTTAATATATAACAAATGTACAATTAGAATAGCCTTGTATATAAAGCCTCGATTTCAAGCTTTGTCTGTAAGATGACACTATATAGTGCAATACAAGACTTTCTTATTTTTTTAATATCTATAATCTAGAATATCGGGAATTCAAGGGCTGAGAAGTGTGTGGTGAGGCGTCGATACATTGGAGGGGCCTAAAAAAGTTAGAAGCCTCTCATTGTAATAAAAAGGGCCGAAAAGTGTGAATGCGGGCGTGGGGGTGGGTTGGGAGGGGGAAAATGTCACTCGAAAAGCCACAGTTGCCGAAACTAGAATAAACGCAAAAAAGACGCATGAATGTCCACATTTGATCAGATATTTCGATGTTGAATTGAGAAGCTGAAAAAAAAAAAAAAAGGCCAGAGATTGAATGTAGGACCTAAGTTTTGAACTTTTTGAACTTTTGGCAGGACAGTGGGAGTTGGGGAGAGGAGGGGAGAGGAGAAGTAAAACTAGAATTCATAGACAACTATAAAACATATGAACAGCATGTGTATTGGTGGGGGGGGGGCGTTAAAAAAAGGGGGCTGTTCCAATTCGAGTTTAAAGTATATGTCGGAGAACATGGAGGGAAAAATAAAAGGTGGTTTTTAGAGAGAGAGAGAGAGAGAATGAGAGATACAGAGAGAAAAGGAGAGAGGGAGAGAGAGATAGAAGGGGGAGATAGGGAGAGAAGGAGAAAGAGAGAGAATGAGACAGAGAGAAAGAGAGAGAGAGAGATTGATATCAAACAATTATTAATTAGGAGGCACGGTAGCAGAGCGATAAAGCGCTTTGCTTCTAAACCGGGGGTCCCGTGTTCGACTCCTGGTGAAGACTGTTGTTTTTAATTTCGGGACCATTGTGCGCCTCTGAGTCCGCCAGCTCTAATAGATACCTGACATTAGTTGAGGGAAAAGTAACGGCAGTTGGTCACATGACACCCTGGTAAACCTAGGCCACAGAAACAGATGACCTTTACACCATCTGCCCTATAGATCGCAAGGTCTGAAAGGGGAACATTTGGGCAGACAGAGTTTATATATAAGCTTTGTAAATATCTTGAAACGACACAAAGGGGATCATTTTCACCGAGAAATGTGTACGTTTGTAAATAGTACAACGGGAGATAACTAGAACAATTTCACTTACTGAACAGAAGTGAGAAAAGAACATTGAAATCCTCGGGTCTGAAAAGGGCGACAGTGTTATCAGATCCGTGAGGTTTAAGAGCTTCAGTGTCACAATCGATCACAATGGGTAATTCATTTCTTTCTTGTTATTAGCGTGTGTTTGATAAGGGAGGTGGTCGTATTACTGTCACCATCTACCAACCGTTTGTTTTTTCCTCAAAACAATCGTTTTCTTGCGTTGTTTTCTTTTCTCACTCTCTTTTACCACTTGATCTATCATGTGGATACAAAAATCGTGGGATATTAAGCAACATTCCAGAGTTAGGTTACATCGTCTCTCTCTGTCACAGATTTCTAAACTAGGTTTTGCTTTTGGTCTAAAGCGTAGGTCTAAATTCAATAGACTTTCAATCATTAAAAAAAAAATAGAGTGTCACGTTAAATTTGAGATAATACCAGGGCTATCAGATGATGGTCGTCAGTGTGGACACAAGGATAAAAAAGAACTTGATATGCTTGCACCCACGCCACAAACTGCTTTAAACAGACAATCTTAAATGCTTGATTTAAATTGTGCACTGACATATGCCAATGACGTAGCCTTAAATTCTTTCTTTTTTGTCAGCAGCATCAGTTTATCAGCTTTAAGGCGCATTCTTGGGGATTGAGATAAAAGATCATGGTTTGGCCCAGATGACATGGTCTTTTTCTATACCTTTCTGGTGTGATCCAAAGGAATGCTACGCATTACATTTGGCTCAAACTCATTGTAAAGAATTATGGGAAGGAAAAAATTGTATAGCCTAACGCAGAAAGGGTGGGGTTCCACTCCGGATTTTTTCTCTAGGTTGTCTTCTGAAACCGTGATACTTTAAAGTAAAGGATGATTGAAATCAGGGTACCCTTCATCTAGATGCATTGCATGTCATGGCTGATCATTAGCATTGCCAGGAAGCTTTTAGATAAAAGAGGATTTCGGGCAAGAAAAAAAGAATCATTTTGTCTAACAACAAAAGAGGCACTTTTTGGCGCCACAAGAAAAGAGGCACTTTTCGGCGCCACAAGAAAAGAGGCACTTTTTGGCGCCACAAGAAAAGAGGCACTTTTTTGGTGCCACATGAAAAGAGGCACTTTTTTTTGCGCCACAAGAAAAGGGGCTTTTTTGGGCCTCAAAAAAAAAAAAAGAGGCACTTTTTCCACATAAGAAAAGAGGCACTTTTTGGCGCCACAAGAAAAGAGGCACTTTTTGGCGCCACAAGAAAAGAGGCACTTTTTGGCGCCACAAGAAAAGAGGCACTTTTTGGCGCCACAAGAAAAGAGGCACTTTTTTGGTGCCACATGAAAAGAGGCACTTTTTTTTGCGCCACAAGAAAAGGGGCTTTTTTGGGCCTCAAAAAAAAAAAAGAGGCACTTTTTCCACATAAGAAAAGAGCACTTTTTGGCGCCACAAGAAAAGAGGCACTTTTTGGAGCCACAAGAAAAGAGGCACTTTTTGGCGCCACAAGAAAAGAGGCACTTTTTTGGTGCCACATGAAAAGAGGCACTTTTTTGCGCCACAAGAAAAGAGGCTTTTTTGGGCCTCCAAACAAAAAAAAGAGGCACTTTTTCCACATAAGAAAGAGGCACTTTTTTGCGCCACAAGAAAAGAGGCTTTTTTGGGCCTCCAAACAAAAAAAAAGAGGCACTTTTTCCACAAAAGAAAAGAGGCACTTTTTGGCGCCACAAGAAAAGAGGCACGTTTCGGCTCCACACGAAAAGAGGGACAACTTCACGTATTGACTAAGGACGATCAGGGAATCACGGAATTATCCTAGGACCCTGTTAATACTTTATGAGAACCATTCTAATTAACATTACTTCACACCTGACTGTGGAATACGTCACCAGTCAAGAACGAAGCATTTCCAACAGTTCAAAGTGTGACTCAGACACAGAGCATTGCTGTTTATATCAGACGCCGTTACATGTTTGACAGTAATGTTTTGGACTGGATATATTTGGATTCAGTTTCCATTATACTTTGTTTATCATTGTCCCCCCCCCCCCCACACACCTTTTTGCACCTCCCCCCTTTATCTCATGAATAGGGTAGCGTCTCTTTAGCTCTTTTATTTTGGTTGCGATGGGGGGGGGGGGGGATAGGGGGTGACTGAGTCGATTTTATAGACATTATATTAGAAAAGAAGAGGGGGGGGGGGGCTGTTCAAAAAGTGAAACTAGTTTCTCTTTCTAAGTAAGTGAACACTACAATTACTTATCAACAGTGATGTACAAACTACTACCCGCGACTTTCCGGTCTCTCGAAACTCCTACCCATAGTGCAAAATAATAATAAAATTCCCTTATAGAATTTGTCAGCGGTGTTGCAGTCAGAGGCGTAGTGGGGGGAGACAAGGGGGCACAATGTCCTCTGCGCTACCCTCAGGGGGGCACCACACACAGAGAGGCGCCTATACATGTTCATGGCAAATGAGGGAGGGGTGCTGCAATAAAGTTACTTGCCCCGGGCAAGGTTGAGTTGACCTCCTTTCAATTTCACGTCCACATAGAAAAGTCGTTAAGAAAACACTATATCGCATGTAAAGATTGGAAATGGCGTCCTAAAGAAAGCTTTAACTCGACTATAGTCTTTCAAAAAAACAACAACAAAGGCTAGAACATTGTGAAACTCGAAATAGACGCTTATCTCTCGCGTGACCTAGTCATGCCACTGGATCAAGACATACATTGTGTAGCAGATGATCTCTCTCGTATTTCTATACAAAAGTCAAGGTAACAAAGTTACCGCCTAGTCAGTCACTGGTACCAACAAATACATTGTTCACTTGCAAAAAAAAATTAAAAAAATAAAATTCTAAGATAATCCTTCAAATTGAACATTTTGGGAACCAAGAGGTTCCAGGCAATTAGCTACTAGTACCTTATATTCAAACTTGGGAAGCTAAAAAAATTATAATGGTACTTTTAACGTGGTACTTCGCTGATTTGTAAATACATGTCTGACATTTTGAATCGCCAAGCGCTTTTCCACGCAACCGCACCACTTGCTAAAAAATGTTTGTACAAAAACTGTACATTATTCCATCTTATCTTTGGACACAAGTGTACCAGCCTCACACCATAACAAGAGAATGGCTAAGACACCCCAATGACGGTTCTACAGAGACACGAAGATAACCTTCTTTAGTTAAGAGTTCACAGCAAATTATAACATTCATCTTCCCGAAAAAAAAACGGGAAAAACAAAAAAAATCAATGTCTCGCCAACATTCTTTGTTTTTTTTTAACAAGAAGCCATTTTTTTAAAAGATAATTGCTCCTTTGTGAAGTGGACTCTTTGTAAGAGAGATTTTTTTTCTCTTAATTACTAATGAATGATAGATAAAAAGCAAATTTTTGTAACTAGCCCCGCTGTTCCCCCCACCCCCGAACAAAAAATTATGGTTACGTCCTTGTATAAATGTACGTATAAACAATTCTAGTTTGGTAATACAGATCGAGAAGGCTTGAATGCTGACTGTCTACGTCGTAACCTGTTGGCGTTACTGACCAATGGTTCGTTGCCATGTCACAAGTTTGTAAGACGTGGCAACGAGCTGTTAGTGTAAACTACCCATAGGTTACGACGTTGCAGGTAAGTGTTCAGGCCTTCTATGACGGTTGGTCTCGTATAGATCCAGGGCTACAAACATAACAAGAATGACATTAAAAATACAACTTATGGAGCGTTGGTTTTTAATTAATGTTATATTAAAAAAAAAAACAACAATGGGACATTTTTTACCCCGCACACTCCTCCTTCTGGGCTTGCGAAGACCTTCATTCAGGAAACAGTACCAGGAAAAAGAGTCAGACAGAACTCGCTGGGAGGAAAACACAAAAGAATGGACGTCCTTTCATTGAAAGAGATTCTATCCAAGGCAAATGATAGAGAAGAATGAAGAAAGACGGTTGACAAATTTTCTGTGATGCCCCAACGGTCCGATAGACTAATGGATAGCTGAAGGTGATGGTCTCATCAAGCATTGCGCCTACATTCTGTTTGTAAACAGCCCACTATGAATTAAAGTTATTATCTTCTTATCTTATCTTACTACTATCGTTACTACAAAAAAAAAGAAGATGATTACGTCCTACGCATCATGCATTCAGTCATGCATATTAACCAATGACCTAAATTCTGCCAAGTCACTGGTTTTCCTGGCTAGCTCAGGCAACCCATTCCATGCTCTAATAGCACTAGGGAAGAAGGAGCATTTGTACAGATTTGTCCTAGCATATGGGATGAGAGATGAGCCTTTATCTTTGTGTCTTTCTTAGTATTTCATAACATTTTGTTTTTGTATTTGAATAAAATGGTTCAGTGTTTTATGTATTATTGCTACTTTACTTTTGTGTCTTCTATTTAGTGGTTATTCTCAAATAAGTGATGATTACCTATAATAATCAGAGTTTTTCAAGAATTTACCACTTGGTATTAAAAGTAGTGGCATATAAATCTAGTAATCTAAACCCCATCCATTTCTAACATATTTAACTGAGAAATTTAGTTTAAAAATAAATTAAATACATTATAATAGTTCACATGATAGTAGTTTAGACCTTACTTTTGTCATTAGAACCAAGCCGTTGCGGAGGGCGGAAAGATATGACATTTTAACTCATGAAATACTATGACCAGAGATCTCCGCGGGCGTTTTTTAGAACTTACGTTTTTGATATCAGGATAAGAGCAACAGGCAGGGTTTGCAGTTCCCCTTTCAGACCTTGCGATCTATAGAACGGATGTGAAAGGTCATCTGTAAACGAGCAGGGTGTCATGTGGCCAGCACAACGACCGAATGCCCTTACTTTCCATATTAAAGTACCCATTAGAGTTAAATGGACTCAGGGGCGCCTTAAACATCCCGAAATTTAGAATCCAAGGTTTCGTTGAGACTTAATACCAGTCGGTTTTAAACCAGGATCCCAGGTTTGGAAGCCAAGCAGTTAACCACCCAGGCACCGCGCCCCCGCAGTGTTGAAAACTGTGTACATTAACAAGTCGTAAGAAAACTTGTCAAGGATCACCATAGCTCACCTGATATGAACACGTGACACTCCCAGTACATAATAAACAGTATCGTTTTTGTTTTCCCCAGTTCTGTATTGACCTTCTCAGGTCAGTAAAGTGGCTCTTCAAAGGGGCGATATGTTTTTAAGGGTGGTGATCCGGGCCCTTTCACGCTTCGTTATCGGTGGTATTGCAATAGTTTCCAACATAAATAACACGATAATAAATACCAAGACAGTATTTCATCATAAATAAATCTCTTGTTAAGTAGTGCTAGGTATTATGACGCCAATATTCGAAAATGAAGATAGCAATAAGGTAAAACAGTACTTACGACAGAGAGTTACGTGACAGTATAACTTATACACTGTCAGGTGTAAACTACAGAAATCATTATAACCTTTTATTGATTGATTATGAATGTCTTCTTTTTCTTTTAACAAGTGTAATAAATAGGAATGCAGTAGTTTTCCATTTTGCAGACGTGACCTGCAGATGTGACCTGCGGATCACACCTGGAGCTGAATCAGGATGGTCTGATGGCTTTACAGGTCCGCTCTTCGAAGAACTTCAGTATCAGCATCGTCACAGCACATGAATAAAGCAGTAGCTGTCAAACTGTTAGAAATGGTTCAAACTCTTGTAATGCCAGTAAGATGCCGGCCTATATGTATCCAAGGGATTAAGTCTATAAATCGCAAAATCGCCTATGAAAAACAGATCGTAACATCTCTTAAAGAGACTAGCGTTGTTCGTCCCTTTGTCTAAGTTTCTGAAAAAAAGTTATTTTCATTTGTTAAAAATTTTGAAAAGATAAATATTTGTAAGCTCTATCATTCAAGGGAAGGTAAGCGCTCATCAGATGAACAAAGAAAACGTTGTATGGACATTCTCAAAGCTTCTCTAAAAAGCCTTCAACATTGACCCTACCACCTTGGAGACGGGAGCACATTATAGAGCATCATGAAGTCGGGCTGTGAAAACTGGCGCACAAATTGCAGAGGACAAGAGAACAGCGCTGGCAGAAGAAAAGCGTCAGAGAAAAAAGCCAATGACATTAGCTCCCGGCGGAGTAACCTGCTCAGCGTGCAGCCGAACATAGGTCTCATCAGCCACATCAGAAGGCCCTAGATGACAAAATTGATCATTATCGAACCACGATGGACGAACTATATTGTTGAGTGGCATCCAGCAGAATCTACTGCACGTGTATGACTAGAATCTGCATGTGTTTTTTATTTTTTTTTTGGCTGATTGGCCAGCATTTAGTGACTCGGACCCTGCGAGTGACCGTTAGTATACATGAATGCTTCCGCGTTAGCCCTTTCATTTCTTCTAACGAACGTTTCGACTGGTGACTAGGTGACTAGGGTGTTACGATGTGGCCAAGGGAAGACAACCTTTTTTGACTCCCATGTAAATATGTAGACGCTTCAAATCTATCAGAATTTTTGCTGTCAAAAACTGTGCACATTTTGTATATCTGTTAAATATGCCCGCAGTTCGTATTTACTAAGGGAAAAAAATTGCAATTGTTGTTAATTAAGCAATGTAAACACTTTGGCACAGCCTTCCAAATTAATTAAAATAATAACATTGTATTCGAAATTTTAAACACCGTTTTTAAACGTAAAATATAAAATTTATAAAAAGTTAAAATGTACAAAATTACACATTGTGCAACCGACCTGCCTAGAAAGTCGTGTAGCTGGTTGGACTTAGATCTAGATAAAAAAAAACTGGCGTCGTTTGGCGCATGAGGCGTTTAGCTCTCATCACAGCTAGTTCCTACGAAGCTTAGGTCTTCTAAGAAAGTGCAACGCCATGTTAGACGTGGGCGGCCCTATTTTTTTTTCTTGTCCTCATTTTAGCGCCATGCTAGACGTAGGTGGCCCTATTTTTTTGTTGTCTTCATTTTGGCGCCATGTTATGGCTATTTTTGCTCAATGTGTTTCGGCTTGTCTAATAATATTTCCTGCGAATCACATGCACTTCACTTAGTGGGGCGAGTGCCCGTGGGGGAGACTTGCCGTATTTGCTGCAATTAATCAAATTAAAAATCACTCAATAATAACTGAAATGAAACCCAGATACAAAGCTCAAAATATCCCCAGAAAGCCCAAGTTAGCGTTTTTAGATATTTTTTTTCATCAAGATTTCAAATCACAAGAAGACACTAACAAGCTGTGTTTGAGCAGCTTGTGCTGAAATGTGCTCACCAAATGTATGGAAAGCGCACTGGCCTGGTCAACGCCAAGGTGAATTTGTTTTTTCTTCTTCTCTTTTGTTTCGTTGGAATTGTTTCGATGTCGAGACGGGCTACTGCCATTATCAAGAGGTTACTGGAGTCTGGACAAGACGACCCCCTTCTCTCCCTGGTCACTCTAGTATTGCATATCTCTGGCCAACTCTCCACTGGAAGGACGGAAGTCAGAAAGAAACGAAAAAGAAAAAAAGAGGAAGAGAGAGGGGGGGGGGGACTATCTACTGCGTCAGAAACAAATTTCGTTACCTGGTAAAGTGGGTTACACACCTAACCACACACACACACACACACACACACACACACACACACACACACACACACACAAACTTTTGATTCTTTTAAAAAGTTTTTCTTCACACACACACACACACACACATGATTCTTTCAAATGTTATCCATAACACTATTACCTTCTGAATGTAAACTCTTTTTATTATTATTATTATTGATTATTAGTAAACTTTTGTATAACAAACAATATTCCTTTTTAAAGAAAGTAATTTAGATACTTTTTAGTGGCTGAAGGTAAATTACCTTGTATAATTATTCTAAAACATAGAACTGACTGATTGTCTTACGTATTTGTGGCAATGTTCTCTATTTATTGTTCATTAACATCTTTTTTTTTGTTATGAGAAATGATTACTCAGAAAACAATTATTGACAGTTACTTTCAAAAGAATCCCCATTTCAAGGATTTAGTTCTTTGGCCAGTGAGCACATGTATGATACATTATCAACAATGGACAACTTACTGATCATGATGTTTGAACAATGTTAACCCCAATCGCTGTGAAAACATGGACCTTACAATTACAATGTGTTGTGCGCTTTTGGCCATGCAAATAAAATCTTCTACTAGTTCTTTTTTCAGACCTTGCGATCTAGAGGCCAGATGCTTTTACGGTAAAATGTGTCTTTGGCCAAAGGTTATCGAGCAGGGTAACATGTAGCCAGCACAATGACCAACCGCCCTTACTTTCCCGAACTGAAGTCAAGTACCCATTACTATTGGGTGGACTCAGGGGCGCCCTAACAATCCCGAAATTCAAAATCCCAGTCTTCACTGAGATTCGAATCCAGGACCACAAGTTCGGAGGCCAAGCGCCTAACAACTCAGCCACCGCGGCCCCCAATCTAGGATCTTGGCCTATGAATGTAAATGCTATAAAACGATGTTAGGTATCACATTTAAAGACCTCATCACAAACCGAGAGATTAGAGACATTGATTGGACCTCTCGTTGCTAACCATTGTAAAAAAAAAACAAACGCAAACTTAAACTCTATGGCCATATTATAAGGTCTTCGGGGCTTGCAAAGACCTTCCTTCAGGGAACAGCACCAGGAAAAAGAAGCAGAGGCAGAGAAAGCGATGGTAAGACAAAATAAAAGAATGGACGGGCCTGCCATTGAAAGAGGTTCCAATGCAAAAGACACAGAGGAATGGAGAAAGATGGTTCACAAATCTTGAATGGTGCCCCAACGGCCCAACAGACTAAGGAATAGGTAAATGAAAAAAAAAACCATCCATACCGGTATTAAAGTTGAAAGCAGTGTATATTTATAAATAAAAGTTACATGCCACTTAAAAAAAGAAATCAGTTCAAATGTATTTCAGGTTTTCACGACTATAACACAGTCAATCAAGACACTGGAAACTCGACCAAATAGTTGAATTGATTAAAACTGCCCGATCATCAACTCAATACTTGTATCGAATTTGTATCCACTAGTTTTTCATTACATTTGGTATTACTGATAGATATCCCAGGTTATTTATACTGTGTCATGCAAACAGCGAAATCTATCCTGATCAGTGTCTCCCAAACCTTTTCTTTAACGGAACATTTCGCACATTATGAGTATTTAGCCCAGGGGCTCTCAACCTGTGGATCGTGACCCCCTTGGGGGTCGATTAACGACTTGCCAGGGGTCGCCTAAGATTATCGAAACTATGGATTGTTAGTGTCTTTTCTTCTATTGTTGTATGTGTGTGCGGGGTGGGGGGGGTCGCGGCAGAGTGGGGTTTGTAAAAAGGGGCCGACGAGCTTTAAAGGCTGACAACCGCTGATTTAGCCGAACACGTTGCTTATTTTTGTAAAGAGAGATTCATTCACGAGGTGGCCTACTAATTAATTAATACAGTAATTCGCGGAAAACGTATTCAGATCACGCGGAACACTAGGGTTACGCGGAACACTGGGAAACACTGATCTAGATACAAGCGCACTTAATGATCTGACAGTTTTATCTTTTTTTTTTTTTAAATATCAATTACAATTAATGGACCCCTTTTTGTCTTCAATGTTTTATCCTATTTCTAGAAAGAGTAATAGACTTAAGCCAAGTGAGGCGCCATCCCATTTGCGAACATCAAGCAACTTGTCCATGTATTTTCTTTGGGTAGGAATACATTATTGAATGGCGCAGAGTTTGTTTACCATTTTTCGCCTAAAAGCTACAGAATAAAACATGAAGCTGGTGCAGTGACAAAGAAATGTGGTGATGGTCAAAAATGGAAAAAAAATATTGAATACACAGAATGTTCCGTTTGCAACCTGACTGTGTTTGTAGAAGCATGATCTCAGTGCTAGGAACATGATGTTAAAGTCTTAAATTTAGGGCTGACCTGTAGGAACCTGATCTTAAAGTCTTAAATTTAGGGCTGGCCTGTAGGAACCTGATCTTAAAGTCTTAAATTTAAAGCTGACCTGTAGGAACCTGATCTTAAAGTCTTAAATTTAGGGCTGACCTGTAGGAACCTGATCTTAAAGTCTTAAATTTAGGGCTGACCTGTAGGAACCTGATCTTAAAGTCTTAAATTTAGGGCTGACCTATAGAAACCTGATCTTAAAGTCTTAAACTTAGGGCTGACCTGTAGGAACCAGATCTAAAAGTCTTAAACTTAGGGCTGACCTGTAGGAACCAGATCTAAAAGTCTTAACTTTTGAGTTGACCTGTAGGAACGCGATCACATTGTTTGAGATTTAATTTTGATTCAACATCAATTTAAAACAAAGTAACTTTAGTAACCATGATATACACAATAAGTTATGTAAATTTACCGATTAGAAAGACAATCGTACAACCTCCCCCTTTAAGACCCTCTGATACCAATGTCAAACTATGATTGGTTTTTAAACATGGACCAGTTTTTCTTTATTACACTCTGAACAGCCAGGTATTTTACAAAATGTTAAAAAAACTTTTACGTCGATAAATGTCCTGTAGATTTTTCGACGGTTTGATTGCCACAAGGGTCGTCTATGTCTATATCTGTTACTTTCCTTAGAATTTCGAATAGAGCAGGGGTGGGCAACCTTTTTGTATCGAGGGCCGCATTAAGAAAAATTAGGGAACGGAGGGCCGCATATAAATATATTAATGTATTTACAACTTTAAAAAAAACGCTTACTGTGTAATGTAATTCATATTTATACCGTATTATACGGTATTATACGGTATTATACGGTATTATACGGTATTATACGGGATACACATTTGAGACCAAAGGAAAATCCGATGCTGATGACAGACGTAGACTTAAAATAGAAAATCTAATTCGACCACCTGCGATAGAGGAGGCAAAGTATGTGGGTAACAACTGGGTCTGCGTAGCCAAGGGTAAGACTGCATTCCTCATTAATCTTCGAACTCGAAGAGAAGCCTTAATATTATTATTATAAATAGATTCACCTTGGAGCAAGGGAAAATGACAAAGCCTATTTTACTGGCTTGTCTTGAGATATGGGAAAGCTTTGGTTTAAAAAGATTTAACATGCTCTCGCATTTCTGGCATCGGAATAATTTGCTTCTATTACTTCAGGTACTTTACAGAACTGCCTGTGGTTGGAATAATTTGTTTCTATTACTTCAGGTACTTTACAGAACTGCCTGTGGTTAGAATAATTTGTTTCTATTACTTCAGGTACTTTACAGAACTGCCTGTGGTTGGAATAATTTGTTTCTATTACTTCAGGTACTTTACAGAACTGCCTGTGGTTAGAATAATTTGTTTCTATTACTTCAGGTACTTTACAGAACTGCCTGTGGTTGAAATAATTAGCTTCTATTACTTCAGGTACTTTACAGAACTGCCTGTGGTTAGAATAATTTGCTTCTATTACTTCAGGTACTTTACAGAACTGCCTGTGGTTGGAATAATTTGCTTCTATTACTTCAGGTACTTTACAGAACTGCCTGTGGTTGAAATAATTAGCTTCTATTACTTCAGGTACTTTACAGAACTGCCTGTGGTTGAAATAATTAGCTTCTATTACTTCAGGTACTTTACAGAACTGCCTGTGGTTAGAATAATTTGCTTCTATTACTTCAGGTACTTTACAGAACTGCCTGTGGTTGGAATAATTTGCTTCTATTACTTCAGGTACTTTACAGAACTGCCTGTGGTTGGAATAATTTGTTTCTATTACTTCAGGTACTTTACAGAACTGCCTGTGGTTAGAATAATTTGTTTCTATTACTTCAGGTACTTTACAGAACTGCCTGTGGTTGGAATAATTTGTTTCTATTACTTCAGGTACTTTACAGAACTGCCTGTGGTTAGAATAATTTGTTTCTATTACTTCAGGTACTTTACAGAACTGCCTGTGGTTGGAATAATTTGCTTCTATTACTTCAGGTACTTTACAGAACTGCCTGTGGTTAGAATAATTTGCTTCTATTACTTCAGGTACTTTACAGAACTGCCTGTGGTTGGAATAATTTGCTTCTATTACTTCAGGTACTTTACAGAACTGCCTGTGGTTGGAATAATTTGTTTCTATTACTTCAGGTACTTTACAGAACTGCCTGCGGTTAAGTCCCCTTATCTCGAAGATTTTAAATGTGTTACATAACATTCGAGCTCTAAATTTATGGTTGGGATATTCCTTATTTTAAAAAAATGTTTTTCTCAGTCAAAGATCAAGCTCCATCAATTGTTACACCTGCCACCTGAGACTTGTGTGTATTGAAGTATAGCCAATAATAATAAACGTCGTTTACTTGAAAACTTTTTATAATTAGACAGTTTCAATATTTTATAGAGGTATTAGAAATATTTTAATATATTTGTATATGTGTATAATGTGGTCACACCTAATTTCTGTAGGTTCCGCGGACCGCATAAAACACTCCGGCAGGCCGTATGTGGCCCGCGGGTCGTAATTTGCCCACCCCTGGTATAGGGGTAAGTATATAATTTTTTTTTTGACAAAGCTTCTATCAACTTACTTTGTCTGTCTGCCTGTCTGTCTGGGCAAATGTTTCTTCACGTTATATCTAAGACACCAAATCTCGGATCAAGCTCAAATGTCGCACAATTATTTCTTTAGCATGACAACACAGATTGCTTTTATTTTCTCTAATTGCTTTTAAAGAAACAGATACGTAAAAGCATCAGAGCGTATTGGAAAAAGCTCAAAGCATGAAAATAGCACTAAACAAAAACAAGTGGTACAAATAGTAGTAATGGCACAGATTTATTTGTTGTTTGTCTAGATCTATTACAATTGTAATGACATGACTGATATAGACTAATTGATACAATCTACACTTCGTATTATCCTTTCTTTTTTTTTTTATAATTACTTTGGTTTTTCTTGTTTACACATTTCTTTCTATCAAAGAAAATAATTTCTTAGCCAAAAGAATGCAACAAAATACTTCAAACTTTAACTGTATCATATTAGCAATATTTTTCTACACACACACGCATACACACACACACACACACACGAACGCACGCACGAGCACACACACACACACACATAGAATATTCACACAATAATACAAATATAGAGCACTATACTTTTTGTTTTTTTGTCCGAAGATGCACGAATTATTGGACTTGGTTGAGGATTATTTCTTGTTCTGTCAAGTCTGACTTAGTACCTCTATCAAATTCACATCCTCTATCTGATAAAGGTTTTGTATCTAACATTTTGTTGAACAGGTTTCTTCTTCTTTCCTTTTTACCTTCTCATATTTTTACTCTATAGATTCAGAAACGAAAACAACATTTTCCGTCACATTTTGGTTGTGTTAAAAGATAGTTAGTCTTATGAATGATTACATATTTAGTGCTGTTAAAGACCATGTGTGTTTCATAATGTTCATTTTCAGATCACATATTTTAAAGTTAACTCGTTCTCTCCTGATTGACGATACCAATGTTGATTTGGCCCCATTAAAGTAACTTAATTGTTACTTTCATACATTTTAATTTGTTGTATATAAAAAGGGCTTTGGTTTATCTTTACCAATCATAACATTTTTCTGATTAGAAGAAAAAAATGTATTGAAGTTTAACCCTAACATGCTAGTGAAATACAAATGGGAAAAAATGAATAATTCCTTCTGAACGCGGGAGATAATTACGGAGATATAGAGTTAAAGATTTTAAATCACGACTTTGGCCTTGATCACGTGGCAGATGACTTTAAAGTAAAGAAAAAAAAAAATTTCCCTAGGGACTTGACTAATAAACTGTTTTGTCTCTCTGTTTATTCTACTGGTGCTTGCTGCAATTTCCCTGCCTCTATATTTCTCCTTATCGTTTTTTGTTTTGTAAGCGATAAATAATTGACAGCAATAAAAAAAAAATGTACATAGCTAAATATTTGATAAATCGCTTAAACAGAGACTTACCCTACAAAGCTATCCTGTGAAGAATACATAAATAATATTAAACAAATAAACAAGGAAATAAAAAAGAAGAAAAAATGTATTGAAGTTTAACCCTAACATGCTAGTGAAATACAAATGGGAAAAAATGAATAATTCCTTCTGAACGCGGGAGATAATTACGGAGATATAGAGTTAAAGATTTTAAATCACGACTTTGGCCTTGATTACGTGGCAGATGACTTTAAAGTAAAGAAAAAAAAAAAAATTCCCTAGGGACTTGAATAATAAACTGTTTTGTCTCTCTGTTTATTCTATTGGTGCTTGCTGCAATTTCCCTGCCTCTATATTTCTCCTTATCGTTTTTTGTTTTGTAAGCGATAAATAATTGACAGCAATAAAAAAAAATGGACATAGCTAAATATTTGATAAATCGCTTAAACAGAGACTTACCATACAAAGCTATCCTGTGAAGAATACATAAATAATAACAAACAAATAAACAAGGAAATAAAAACGTTTCACAACCTCACGCCCCCCCCAAAACTTATTTGTATAGGAAAGGAAAACAGCTATAGAATCTGCTTGAGGCTGGATAAATATTCACATTTAGACATACCTCGTATGATAACACTGCTATAAACAAAATACAAGGACACAGACTCAACAAGTAAGATACAGATAGGGATTATAAGAAAAAAATAAAAGGTTATCTGAGGGAAATAACTGAGCACCTACAACTATATAATAAATAGATTTTTCTGCACAATACATAGCGCCTAGGCAAAGACCTTCCTTCAGGGAACAGTGCCAGGTTAAGAAGAAGAGGCAGACAGAAAAAGCGATGGGAGGACAACATTAAAGAATGGACGGGCCTGCCATTGAGAGAGGTTCTAAACAAGGCAAAAAAAAAAACGGAGGAACGGAGGAAGACGGTCAACAAATCTTGCCTGGTGCCCCAACGGTGCAACAGACTAAGGGATAGGTAAAGGTAAAGGTAGGCGCCTAACAGTTGATGCAACCTATCAACGGCCAATTTCCCCCTATCACATACATATTGAGGGCGCGTGCGCGCACACACATACACTCACAGAGAGAGAGAGAGAAAGAGAGAGGCATGGGGAAATTATACTAAGTAATTATAACTATAATTATTAAATGTAAAGTTAATACTGGTTTATAATCATCTAGGTAAAACTAAAGAAAGATAATATCAAACCATTGTTCATTGTTTATTATCTATTTAACATTTTAAAGACCGAATCACAAAGGAAGAGATTAGATACAGGGTTATTACAGCGATTGGACACCACGATGACCTGCTAACTATTGTAACAATAATACAACTCTATGGCCATAGGTGTTCGGGGCTCGAAAAGACCTTCCTTCAGGGAACAGTACCAGAAAAAAAAAATAAAGAGGCAGACAGAGAAAACGACGGGAAGACAACATAAAAGAATGAACGGGCTTTCCATTGAAAGAGGTTCTATCCAAGGCAAAAATCAGAGGAAGAAGGTTCACAAATCTTGTGTGGTGCTCTGACGGTCCAACAGACAACGGTATAGGGGAAGGTGAGGCTGATATCTATTTAACCGAACGTGTTTCTTCAAAACCATTATCAATTGGCAACAGACTGTAGGACGTAACTCTTGACACTGCTTTGTCGTTATCTTCTGGACTATCCCCTGTTAATTCTCTCCCTTTCACTATATCTCCTCTAAATCTACCACTCAATCTCGCTATCGCCCCTCTCTCACCTCTCTATATCTCTCTTCCTCTTTTTACTCTCTCTTTCTCTCTTTCTCCCTCTCTCTCTGCTTCATCCTTTGGTTCACTCTGCTGCCAACGTTCCACTTACACTTTATATCATTTGAAACGCTGGCTAAAAGTAACCCATGTGATGAAATAAACAATAAAATACATTTATTATTTTTATTTCGATAAATTCAGGACTAAATGAAGCTTGCTTTGATTCAATGTGTTCAATTTGTAAAATTAATAAGTCTGCATTATATGATCACTATTTCTATCAATGTCCACTCTTTTGGAGACAGTTGAACTTTCGACGTTTTGGTTTAATGCAGGGGCGGACAGTGTATCAAAAACGAACCTGGTATTTCCATATGATCCTGCCTTCAAATTCCGGACCTACGATAATGAATGGCATCCATTTGTACCAATCCTCAGAAAATGGAAAGGTCAATAAACCACGAAGAACTGAGCTGATGCATGTGCGGGTTTATTTCACTGTTTGACAGCTAGTAGAACTATATTCAATCTTTATGCATACTAGCTTAACCTTAATTAGTTTGAATTACTTTATTATATATCGAACAAGTTCTGATAGTAATGGAATCCATAAATCGGAAATATATAGTTTGATTTTCATATACTTGTACAATGCTCAGGTAGTTTTCCAGAAATGGGGTGATGGGGGTCAGGGATATTTGATATTGTGTTGATTGTTCTGGGGTAGAGGATACTTGTATCATTGTTGTGTCTTTTATGGATTCAATGGTCAGGATAGTTAGGTAGTATGTCTTTGATATTAAATAATGTTTCTGTTACTATTGTTTTTTTTTTAGGTTAATCAATTTTCGATTGTTTATGATTTAATACTTGTGAATTATGAGAACTTACAAATAAAAACATATTGAAAAAAAAAAAAAAAAAAGCCCACAAAAGAGGCAAGATGGCCCATACAAGAGGCACATTAAGCCCAAAAAAGAGGCAAAGAGAAGAAAAGAGGCCTAAGGCCCAAGGATTCCTATGATGATAAAGCTAAAATTGAATAGCGCAAATTCTGAGGTTTCCTTTATAAAAAAAAAAAAAAAAAAAGAAGCCCAACACAATGGCTGTAAAATTAATTTAATGTATCAGGCTAGTATTTGACAGTCCGCCCCTGGTATAATGGATGCAGTCTAAAACTGAAACTCATAATGCAGTGCCTACTTTCCTACGCCTTTCACACAACGCGCCTCCAAGAATATGAGATGCACGGCCGGTTCGCACTTACTTTAACCAGGTAAATAAACTATTGCAAGTCGAACTACAAAACTATGACAAGATCAAGTTTGAAGTGAGAAACAAAATCTAACACTCGAGTGGGGACCGTAAACAGAGGAAAGGAAAAAAGAATCCGTGTTCATCCCTTTATACTTTCATAGGATAAACAACCTTCAATCGTATAAGTTACTTCCCTTTTTCTTTTCTACCCCGATAGAGAACAACATCGGACAGATAAGTAAACTTAAGACTATTTTGTGTTAATTGTCAATCATATTCTGTTTGTTTTGTAGCTGGTGAAGGCCTCATGGCCCAACTGTCCTTCGTTTTACTTGGTCCGGCAGGGTTACGTATATGCATGTTTTTCGTATTTTCGATACAGTCGTTTACCCCTGCAGCAGTAAATCTTTGTTTTTTTTTTGAGTCTATTATCTTATAACTTAATTTTATCTTATAATTTACTTTTTATCTTATAACTTACCTTTATCTTATAACTTAATTGTATCTTCTTACTTACATCGAGGATAATAATTGTATCTTCTAACTTACTTTTATCATATCACTTACTTTTATCTCATAACGTACAGCTGTGTTATCACTTACTTTTATCTTGTAACTTATATTTTTTATTGAACTTACTTGCAGCAACTAGATACACATTCTTATAACTTATTCTTTATCCACACAACTGTTTCGTAAATTTTTTTTTTTCGGTTTCGCTATTTCCCTTGCCTCGTTTTCATTTGAAATATTTCACTGGCATCCGTTTCATTCTCTTGCCCTCTCCCCCCCCCCCCTCTCTCTCTTTCCATGACCGACTCTTTCCCTAACATCGTCAATCTTACGAGCCAGCTTAATTAAAAATTGTCTATGGAGCTGTCAGGAACACGCAAGTGTTGAGCCGGGCACAGCGGGCCGCATACAGATGTTCTGTAGTTGTCCGAGACAAAGGCCACTATCCACTTGTGGTCATCTCTTTCACTCCCTCTATTGTCTGTTCGAAATGGCCATGAGAATTTAGGAAACTGTATTCCATTGGAGAATTGGCTAGATGATTAGATAGGAACAATCGCGTTACATTGTAGTATTGACGAAACAGTGCTAAGTGTTCTATATTGCAGTAATGATTCGATGATAAATATTAACATAATTATATTTATGAAAACTTAAATAGACCTGACAGAGGACAACGGCCTGCCTGCATCAGATGTGGAAAAATATACTGGTCGAAATTGGATTTGTGTGGTTATATGAAACACTGCACCTATCCTTAATCTTCGCAATTGTGGACATTGTCATTTATTGGACCAGAGAATAGTGGTATCATGATAATGATTTGAACAATGGCTTTAGGATTGATTACAAAACATGACTCTTTCTCTTTATCGATACCAAACAGAAAAATAATGACCAACTACTTTGTTAAAATAGACATATATTAATGTCTATGTTTGTTAATTTAATTTGATTGATTTTTGTTTTGTCAGGTACAAGAAATCATTCTGCAAAAATTTCAAATTGTTGTGGCATTAGGTATAGGGGTAATAGCGTGTTCAAACATTTTAACTGACAGACAGAATGAGTTGATATAAGCTTTGTAAAACTAAAGCCTAACGTCAATAAACAGCAAAACCAAATAAACATCTAGACCCCATAAACATCTAGACCCCATAAACATCTAGACCCAATAGACATCTAGACCCCATAAACATCTAGACCCCATAAACATCTAGACCCAATAAACATAAATGAAGAGGTACGCAAAAAAAAACCCAACTATTCTGATTAAAAAAAAAATACACCAAATAAATAGCTACAAAAAAAAAACAAAAAAAAAAAACAGCAAACAAATGATATGACCTTTTTTTAGTTAATTAACTCTTTCTCTCCTAACCGACGATACAAACGTTGATTCCATCAGAATGTGGTAAATAATTACGAAGAGAAAGAGTTAAACCAGTGACTCTTTAAGAGGGTACTCAACTCGCCTCTATTGACTCATCAATTGGCCTCTCTTTCTACACTTTTTTTTTCACAAACTTTTCATTACGCATTTTTTACCTAAATCTACCATCGGCGTACAATCCTTACGCCTACGCTAGGTGTGACAAAATATGTAGGTCGGAGCCTGGGCTGCGTAGCCACCGGAAATACTGCATTCATCATTAATCTTCGCACTCGAAGACAAGCCTTATTATTATTTCCCTATATGATAAATGAAAAGCAAAAAGTTCCGAAGTTTCAGCATGGAGTCAAGATAAACAATGCTTCCGGAGCCGACTGCGATCTATTCACGCTACATCAATGTCTACCCATGGTTCATAAATAAGTTCCTTTCTTTGCCTTATCCACTAAGGCGACTTTTCTTTATGTGGGCTAAAGATGACTACAGCGGGTATTGATGTACCATTGAAGACTAACTCAATCTCTTTAGCAAAGGCATTGAGAGCCTTTGTCACACCTTCTTCCATTAACCTTCACAGATGCTTAAATACTTCCGAGCCGTTCGGCGCATTCGACGGCTGCCTGGTCGTGCGGTTTGCGCGCTGGACTGTCGTTCGGATTTATCGACGGTCGAGGGTTCAAACCCTGCCCGCTTCCATCCCCCGTCGTCCTGCGGGAGGTTTGGACTAGGAAGTAAACTATCTTCAACTCTGAAGGAACATCCGAAACATGTAAAACATTTTACAAACATTTTACAAGCTGTCTTCTTAAAGATATGTCACTGACAATGTCTAAAGTCTTTTTCCAGCTGGTTTCTGATGTCCTCCATGAAAATGTGGTGCCAAGTTATAGGAGGACACGAATGATTAAAAGTTTCCCTTTCAGACCTTGCGATCTACAAGTCAGATAATGTCAACAGATAAGGTCAACTGTACTTTTGGCCAACGGGTAACGAGCAGAGTGTCATGTGACCAGCACAACGACCAACCGCTTTTACGTTCCCTAACTAAGGTCAGGTACCCTTTAGAGTTAGGTCACTCAGAGGAGCCCTAAAAATCCCAAAATTCTAAATCCCAGTCTCCACCGAGATTCGAACCCATGGCCCCAGGTTCGGAAACCAAGCTCTTAACCTCTCAGCCACCTCGCCCCCAGCACGAACATCAAAATAAAATAGTTTCTCCTCTCCTCACCATTTAGTCTTTACTCTTGATTTTTAAAAAGCATAAATTCAACTCTGTCTGTCTGTCCAAAAAGTTTGCATACGTTAATTAGTTCCCTTTATAAATTGAGGCTTATTAGAAATGTAATTCCATGACTGATCCAAACTCATTTACACACTTAATATAAGTCTTTTTATATAAAGATGTGTGTGTGTGTGTATTTTGCTTGTTAATTTCTCATTGACACATGGACAGACTAATAAAAAAAAATGTTACACTCTCATTTCAGCCTGTGAATTCAATTAACGCACTTATCGTAATGAGTCTCATGTCTCTTAAATACCGCGAGGTTCTAATCACATTAAATCTGTTCTTCATTTATGAGATTACAGCCTGGAATGAAACACCCTTGATCTCGCTCATACACAGACTTCTGACTAGACAAGATGGATTTTTTTTAGTGTATGTGAGTAGATCAGAATAAAGAAACAAACGTAGACGTCTAATTAGAGTAATCTTTCTTTAAAAGGTACAACATCAGATTGAACATTTGGAAAGGAGACAACCTTCTGAGTAATGGATGCATTAGTTGAATTAAGCAGCCAAAATTAGCATGTCTTCCAGTTCGTGCTAATCTTGAGGGCAGAAGGTTACTAGGCAAGGCTGCTCTAGTTTCAGGACAGAGGGACTAAGAACAAGAAAACCTAAAGAGGAGAGTATTACGCTTCAATTAGCGAGGCATCACAACTTGCAACAGAATGTCTACCAAATGTAACAGTGACACCTTCGATAGCAGTCTTGAAGCGTGAGTAACCAAATCCTGTTAGATATTTTATCTTTCTATCTATCTATCTATCTATCTGTCTGTCTGTCTGTCTGTCTGTCTGTCTATCTATCTATCTATATATCTATCTATCTATCTATCTATCTATCTATCTATCTATCTGTCTGTCTGTCTGTCTGTCTGTCTGTCTGTCTGTCTGTCTATCTTTCTATCTATCTATCTATCTATCTATCTATCTATCTATCTATCTATCTGTCTGTCTGTCTGTCTGTCTGTCTATCTATCTATCTATCTATCTATCTGTCTGTCTGTCTGTCTGTCTGTCTGTCTCTCTGTCTGTCTATCTTTCTATCTATCTATCTATCTATCTATCTATCTATCTATCTATCTATCTATCTATCTGTCTGTCTGTCTGTCTGTCTGTCTATCTATCTTTCTATCTATCTATCTATAAATTTGTCCTTATAACAAGCTATAGTTTAAATATATTCGATGACATCTTGCTGCCTAGGACTTATTCTTTTGGCATGGCCGAACTTTAAAAAAAAAGTGCCAAGAGTAAAACGAATAGTACAATGTCTGCGCAAGAAATTATATGGTGGACATGTTGACCAAAAATAAGTCCACTATTTTTTTTTATGCGTACGTGATGGGATGCCTGGGAGCAAATCCCACGGTGAAGTGATCCTCAAGTTATGGTTTAGTTATGATTCGTATTCATACTACAAATGAGATGAACAATATTTGTCAACCTAACTGTAGAATTTACTAATGCTACCACATTAACGAAAGGTAGTGATGGTGGTTTATCAATGGTGCAATTTTTTTTTATAGGAAACGAGTGTCTAGCAAACGAAAATATTAAAAGCAAGATGAAAAACGTGAAGCCAGGATCGAGTTTCGTTGAAGCCAGGGTCGAGTTTCGTTGAAGCCAGGGTCGAGTTCCGTTGAAGCCAGGGTCGAGTTTCGTTGAAGCCAGGGTCGAGTTTCGTTGAAGCCAGGGTCGATTTTCGTTGAAGCCAGGGTCGAGTTTCGTTGAAGCCAGGGGTCGAGTTTCGTTGAAGCCAGGGTCGAGTTTCGTTGAAGCCAGGGTCGAGTTTCGTTGAAGCCAGGGCCGAGTTTCGTTGAAGCCAAGGTCGAGTTTCGTTGAAGCCAAGGTCGAGTTTCGTTAAAGCCAGGGTCGAGTTTCGTTGAAGCCAGGGTCGAGTTTCGTTAAAGCCAGGGTCGAGTTTCGTTGAAGCCAGGGTCGAGTTTCGTTAAATGGAAACAAAATTCATCGTAGTCCCTTTAACAGTTTCCACCGAGGAATTTTCTGGTGGTGTTGCAGGTCTGCAGAAGTACCGCCCTCTGACAGGCAACGAGAATGTTCCTAGGAATGCCAAGGGCCTGAAGGTGTCTGTGAGGTCAGTTGTTATTATCCCCTCGGTTGATATGACAATGGGGTATATTGTTGTTTTAGATAATTTCCATAAACGCTTAATCTCCAAGCTAAGGTTCCCATATTTTCGTTGTTTTTCCAGCTGTTTTTTTTTTATTATAAGATAGTGGTACGTCGATGTCAATAATGGTAGAGGCCTTTTCTTTTTTATCGATGAGCAGCTAATCAGGGCGATAAAAATCTATCGTTTTGTCAGTCAAAATAGGCCTATCCCAGTATAGTAGATGATCCGTAGACTCGAGAACCTCTCGTGGTGAGTATTTGTAATAAGGAGGAGTATCCTTACTTATTATTATGTTAGAAATGAACGAGTAGTCATTCTCTGGCGCTTCCAGGGTCGAGTTTCGCTAAAGAGAAACAAAATTCAGTTTCCACTGAGGAATTTTCTGGTGATGTGGCAGGTCTGCCACTGGGATTAGCGGCTGGGTTTGAACTCGGGACTACCGAGACCGTCATAACGCATACCAAACGACAAGGAAATATCTTCGTGCGTTTTTTTTTATCTTTTCCACCAGAAAAGGCTATACTGCAAAGCTAGCGGGAAAAGACTGTCTCTAGTTAAGTATTATTACCCCGCCCCACACCTGCCGTCAACTGTTCAGTATATCGTGATTCATGTCACACAAAATTGCCAGGTCGTGATATAGAAAGGGTGACTTTAAATTTAGCGATTGAAACTTTGACAATGTTTTTTTCACGCAACCAGGAAGTGACCCCGAAAAACTAAATTTTGAAGTTGTTTTTTCTTCAGAACCTATTCGGTCCCAGAAACAGGATTGTATTGTTGTATTTAGTATTGTTGTAGGCAGGAAAATTATTACTGCATGATTACCGTAAATACAGAACGTAAAAGGGAAACTCCGATGGTTTTGACAATATTTGATGTTTTTTTGATTTACAAAAAATGAATATTATATATTTTCTTTTTGTTTTATTTTCGATAATAACTTAGTTTTTCTGCACATCCAAGACATCGGGTTTCTATGTGACGTCACACAAAACCTATTGATTTAATTTATTGACTTACTGTAGACGAGGAACCATACAGTAACGTTTACAGTCTCGTCAAAGAAATAGATCTAGGTATATGCACTTACATCTAGATATTGCAAGCAAATGGAAGGATGCATATGAAAATGTTACTTTTTTTCTCGAGGTGGTTGGTCTTTGTGCTGACCACATGACACCATCCTTAACCATGGGCCACAGAACTATGACCTTTATATCATTTGCCCTATAGATCGCAAGGTCTTAAAGGGGAACTTTACTATTTAGACAATATAGATCACGTGGAACAGAACTAATAGGACTAATTGATGATTTTTCAAAAGGTTTAGATAATAGTGAACAAATAGATGCTATCTTACTAGATTTTTCCAAGGCTTTTAACAAAGTTCACCACCATAGTTTGCTTTAAAAAATTAAAATATTTTGGCATTATTGGTCCACTGCATAAGTGGATTAGAGATTTTCTGATAGGGAGAGAACAAACTGTAATAATAAATGGCTCTAAATCAACACCAATGAAGGTAAACTCAGGTGTACCTCAAGGAACAGTCTTGGGTCCACTACTATTTTTAATTTACATAAATGATTTCATAATGAAATAAATGAGTTCAGGAACAAAAGTCAGATTATTTGCAGACGATTGCATAATATATAGAACAATAAAAACAATACAAGACACAGATATTTTACAAAGAGAATTAGATGAATTACAGAAATGGGAATCAAATTGGAGCATGTCTTTCCACCCAGAAAAATGTCAGTTGTTAAGAGTAACAAAAAAACTAAAACAAATTAATTCCACTTATCTTATTCATGGCAAACCAGTAACACAGACTAAAAACGCAAAATACCTAGGTGTTATAATAAATGAAAAACTGTCATGGAATCCACATATTGATGAAACTATAAAAAAATCAAACAAAGCATTAGGGTTTATTAAAAGAAATTTCTATAAATCAAATAAGAACATAAAACTAAAATGTTATTTAACCTTGGTTAGGCCAATAATAGAATATGCATCCACCCTCAACTCAAGAAAACATTAAGAAACTGGAACAAACACAAAATAGAGCAGTGAGATTCATAACAAACGAATATTAACATTTGACTAGAGTAACACCATTAGTAAAATCACTAAATTTAGGAAGCCTTCAGGACAGAAGATTCAAAAGTAAAGTAGCAATTATACATAAAACACTGAACCATAATCTTCAAATACAAAAACAAAATCTAATAAAATACTCTGAAAGACACAAAAATAAAGGCACATTCCTCGTCCCATATGCTAGGACAAATTTGTACAAATACTCCTTCTTCCCTAGTGCAATTAGAGCATGGAATGGGTTGCCTGTGCTAGCCAGAAAAACCAGTGACTTGGCAGAATTTAAGTCATTGGTTAATATGCATGACTAAATGCATGACGCGTAGGACGTAATCATCTTCTTTTTTGAAGTAACGTCTGTATTATATAAGATAAGATAAGACTAGTCTTAAGTGTGGAGTTCATTCCCTTCGATAAGCTTTTTTGAATTAAAGGATTTTTCTTTTTTTTTTTCTTTTTTGCTTGTTCCATAAGCCATAAGGAGCATGGAGCGGGTTGCCTGTACCACAAAAATAAATTTCTTAGCAGAGTTTAAAAGTGTTTTTAATTAACATGCACGACTAGTTTAACATATGGATACCTAGAGGATGTAATTATCTTCTTTAAAGTAAGACATAACAATCATATTGTTAAATAGGCCTACTCACATGAGGTCTGAAGTGCCCATATGTTAAAGTGGAACATACAAATTATTATTATTTTAAGCTACTGATTGGCGAATATTGCGAATCTGGCAGCTCTATTAAACTCATGTATTCAATATAGAAATCAATACAACGCAAAAGATTTGAGGCAGAGAATGTAATTGAACCAAAGCGCATGAGGTGTGTCGGGTATCTTGAGTTCAGGTAATGATTTGGTACATATCTGAGTATGTAGACTATACATTATACACACACTCGATTCAGCTTTTTACTTAAAATGGCAACCTTTACATTAACCAGACTTCTTGTAAAGCGTTTCGCACACTTATAGCTTAAAGAAAATGAATATTTAATCAGACAAATAATCCAATTAAAACCTAATTAGTTGTTAAACCAATCCGGCTGACCCGCGTTTAAGGTTTGTCAATATGGAGCAGTTTGGTTAGTGTGTTTGTGTTTTAAGTGTGTGTGTTTAACCATGTATACGTTTTATGTTTGTTTATGTGTGTGTTTTAAGTATGTGTTTAAACGCTTGTTTTAATGCTATGTGTGTTTTTATGTGTGTGCAAGTATATTCCAGCATGCGCCAATGTGTCTGTTTTATGTATGTGTGTTTAAGTAATTGCTTAGTATGAGTTCTTCATTGGTGTATGTGTGTGTTTATAAAATGTGTTCGTGTTTACGTGCCTGATGTATTTGTGTGTGTTCAATAGTGTGCCTTTGCATTTGTTAGAGTGTTTGTAAGTTTGATATGTGTGTATTTAAGTGTGTACTTAAACATGTGTTCATGTATTAGCTCGATTTTTATAAAAAAAAATTTACGTGAGTGTTAAACTATGTGTTTATGCGTAAGTTTGTTTGCTTATGTTGTTTCTGTTTGTGTGTATGTGTTTGTTTGATAGGGGTTTAATAACTTACATTTGAATGTTTAATCTTTAACAAATAGCATAACATTACATTGTTCATTAGTCAAAGTGACTGATTCTATCATTCCATATTTATTTTCTTATATGTATATGGTCCTTATACTCTAGACGAACATCTAAAAATCCAGCTTCTTCTAAAAAACATTAGTTACAAAGTTCTTATTTAATGAAATTTAAAAAATACTATTTTTTAAGCCATAACCGTGATGATGGTAGTTCGGCTCTCACAAATAGCTTTGTGCGGTAAACATCGGAAAAACAGAGATCTTATTAAGATGATGGAAAAACAAAAGGTTGGATTGAAAGGTAGATGAAATGAAGATGGCAAACAGCTCTGTATTAGTAGTACCAGCTGATGGCATCTTCAAGATAAAGGATGGTTAGGTGAACGTAGCGTAAAGCATTGTTCCGTACTGGAAATAAAAAAAAAGGGAAATAACTTGACTACATTTCAAAAGGAGAGGACTCACTCGATTACTCTTGGTAGCTTGGCCACGATGTAATAATCTGAAACGGAGGAGGTACCAGAAGGCTTCCCTTTGTGGGATTATTATTGTTTTGTGGTCATTTCCCGCGGGGGCGACGCCATAGGCCGAAAGTCATTTAAGACCGGGGCAACGATGGTTGATGTATTTTCTGTTTATTCCGCAGCTGTCAGTGACTTCCCCGTTTATCTATTTTAGCCAGTGCGAACTGCTAGTGGTTATAGATTGCTGTCTAGTCAGTTATAGATTTCTAAAGTCGGTCATTTACTGAATCCTTTTATCTCTTGTCTACAGAAAGGAAACTCTTAGTTCTTACCAGGACAGGATTTATATTTCATCAGCACCTAACCTGTTTGAAATATGGGGCCCCTTATGAATTCAAGACCCTTTCTGGCAACGGCCTTGTTTACATCAGACAATTTTTACTTTGCTAATTCTTTAAAATGATTGAAAATATTTCTGGAGATATTTGAAGGGGGGGAAAAAAGGTGGAGTTCCTAAGTTGCCTTTAGGCACTTGCTTCGTATCTACGTTGTTACAGCGGTTGTATTTTAAGCTAGGGGTCTATCGAGCTGTCATCCTCCCTACATTGCTCTATGCCTCATAAACGTGGACAGTGTACAGAAAACATGCAAAGAAACTGAACCACTTCCACATGACATGTCTAAGGAAAATACTGAACGTCAAACGGCAAGCAAAAATACCAAATACCGAAGTCCTTCGAAGAGCGGGTCTGCAAAGCATCCACACGATCCTGATGTAGTCCCAGCTGAGAGGGGCCCCAAAATGAGTGTTTTTTACTTTAAATATTAAATATTAAGCAAAATTTAGGGGCCCCCAAATAGGTCAAGCCTGCAAATGATTGCAAATTTCTAGCTACGCCCATGTCGCCGCCCTCAGCACCCTACGGCGAGGGAGGACCTAAGTCTAAGTAAGTTAGTAATCTTCCATCTCCGAGCTCCCGTAATGTAAAAAAGCAACACAGCATGATTAAAAATGCACAAAGATACATTAAACTATTGTCAATTACAAAGGAATTGTGACGATTTTCCGATGTAATTGCAGCGTTCGTTTGATCAATCTAGAAGTATTAGAAGAGTGACGACAACTAGCCCTGTTTCTCAGTTAAACTGCAAGTTTACTTTATGTCAGGCTGTTTGGTAGTTGCTATATTTTTGTTTTATTTACGAAAACTTTTAGTTATCAACGGTTTAAGTAAACTTGAAATATCTAACTGAATGTTGTTTTAACGCTGACATCGTATCAATACGTCGTAGTAGTTGCTTGCCTAACGCTAGTGAAATTTCAAAAAATTATTCGCTTAGAATTGAACAAGTAATTGCTCATAATTTCCCACAGATTCCTGAGATGTGCAGGTCAAGTGTTACTGATGTGGGAACGTTAGATTCCTGTGATAAGCAGGTCAACTGTCACTGATGATGGAAGGTTACATTCCTGTGATGAGCAGGTCACCTTCCATTGATGAAGGAAAGTTTGGAAGTTATCAATCCTGGCAAGAATGTTCTTTTTCCCACGTGAAAGATTTTCCATGAGTTGTATTGATTTAGGGATGCGGTTCTGACATGATTGATCTATGCCCTTATGAGAATATGGTGAGACGAGACATTGGGAGAAAATTGCTTCTCTTCCTAATTAGTTAGAGAATCTATGAGTATATGTGTTTACGTAAGTGTGAATTCAGGATGCCTTTGTACATTGCGTTTATTGACCTGACAAAGGCCTTCGATCTAGTTAGCAGAGATGGCCTCTTTAAAATTTTACAGTTAATAGGCTGTCCACCCAAGCTACTAAATGTAATCATATCTTTTCACCAAAATATGATGGGCACAGTGCAATTCAACGGTTCCAGCTCTGAAAGTTTCAGTATAAACAGCGGAGTTAAACAAGGATGTGTCCTGGCCCCAACCCTCTTTGGAATACTATTTTCACTGCTAATCCACAACGCGTTTGACAAATCCACTGAAGGCATCTATCTCCATTCCATATTTGATGGCAAACTCCTAAATATTGCCAGACTGAGGGCCAAAACTAAAATCAGAGCCACCCTCGTAAGAGATATGCTAATCGCGGATGACGCAGCGGTAGTGGCACACACACAAGAGGAACTTCAGTCACTAATGTCCCGCTTCTCTCAGGCCTGTAAAGAATATGGCTTGACTATTAGCACGAAGAAAACAAATGTTATGGGACCACCTACTACAGCACCACCCTCCATCCTCATTGACGTTAACAAGCTGGACGCCGTAAACGAATTCTGCTATCTGGGATCCACAATTACAGATGACCTGTCCCTAGAAGAGGAGATGAAAAAACGCATAGGGAAGGCTGCCTCGACATTCGCTAGACTCAGACTAAGAGTTTGGGAAAACCATAAGCTAACTACGGTGACCAAAATGGAAGTCTACAAGGCGTGCGTTATGAGTACACTGCTATATGGCAGTGAATCATGGACCACCTACGCAAAGCAAGAGAGAAAACTAAACTTAATCCATTTGAGATGTCTCCGTCGGATCTTGTATGTCACATGGAAAGAAAAAGTGTGCAATACTGAGATCCTTGCGCGATCAGGTATTCCCAGCATCTTTACAGCCCTCAGACAACGCCGTTTGCGCTGGCTTGGACATGTTCGCCGGATGGAGGACAAGCGCATCCCGAAAGTCATCCTCTATGGTCAACTCGCGACTGGCACAAGAAAAACTGGTCGCCCCCACCTCCGTTACATAGATGTAATGAAACGTGACCTCAAATCAGTGAACATCAATACTGACAATTGGGAAGACATAGCTCTAGACCGCAACAGGTGGAGAGAGACAGTGACAAAGAAAGCTATGGACAGTGAAAGTACATGGGTCTCAGCCCAGGAAGAAAAACGCACAAACCGAAAAACGGCCAGCTCCTCTACCACCGAAGCAAAAGCCAAGGAGACCCTAACCTGCGCTATCTGTGGACGGGAGTGTCTCTCCAAAATAGGGCTCCACAGCCACATGAGGAAGTGTGCTCTGAGATGAACCATAGTCGTCCTACGACTGAAGGAGGCCAATGATGAATGAATTTAGAATGTAACCAGGACTAGGACACCAGGGCTGGAGGGTCGAGTCTCGAATCTTGTCAGTTTGTTATATATATGAGTTACATTTTAAATAGCTACACACGCATTCAATCAGTCAGGAAAATAATTTTTTTGTCTTGATGATATTTCAGTATTTGTTTACAAAGCTTGTAGCAACTCAGTTTGTCTGTCGGTAAAAAGTTTGTAGCTTTATTTTTCCCTCACCCAATCTAATATCAAGTTGAAATTTGAAACAATTATCTATTGTACCTAACAAAACATTGAATCAATTCAAACAAAAATTAAGCAATTAATCAAATAATTATTAGACATTATTTTGTTTGATATCCAAAGGATATAAATGTAACATTATTGAGATAAGTTTTGTTTTTATAAAGGATTTAAAAAAATGTTTCTCTTGTTGAAGACTGAATTACGGAGTATTATTGCGATATAATATCTTTTTTATTGTGAAGATAATAAAATCCTACATGTCATAAACCTTTTAAGTGTTTACAAACAAATGCTTCAAATGCATACTAACATTTGTACGTACTGAATAAATATGTATATATTATCACAATAGTAATATTGCTCTCCCAGTTTAGATTGGTATCTTTATCAATGAAAGTAGGGCTGCTCATTCCATATAATTTTGTCAACACCGCTCCACTGGTGTTCATCACATTTGGAATTTTTTTAAAAGTTGAAAGTAAAGTTTGCCCTTTCAAACCTTGCGATCTATAGGGCATGCGATCTGTTTCTTTGGCCAGAGTGTCATGTGGCCAGCATTATGACCAATTTTTACTTTTTTACTTTCCCCGACTAATGTCAGGTACCCATTAGGGATGCCCTAGAAATCCCGAAATTCAAATCCTAGTCTTCACCGGGACTTGATCCCAGGGCCCCAGGTTCATAAGACAAGCGCTTAAGCACTCAACCACCACGCCCGCATTACAAAGGGAAGAAAGAGAAAAAATGTTTACTGAATTTTCATGTCCAATGTTCTGTTTCCGTTTTCCAAATATATCTACCATATATCGATTGAATATATCGATCTAAGCAGATTTAGAATTTTTTGTTGAAGACAGCAAAAAGAATTATTTATTTTATTGATCAGGTGTACCCACTAGAAGCATGTAAAATATCTAGTTAGATTTATGTAAGCAAGGGTTGCGTGAATCAGCCAGGAAACATTAATACTCTAATGAAGTCTAAGTCTCTAATCAACATTCACAAATACAATAAAGCATCAAATGTCTGTTATTTATAAAATGAAATTAAAAAAAAAAACAACTCAAGCAACTGGTTTCCACTCCAGATTTCATGTAGGTTATTCATTTAAAATAAAGATTTAATTTCTCGATTATATAAGCCAGTTATAGATACATTTTATGTTTCATGGAACTTGACACGTAGTAAATCTTGTACAATTGTAACATGTTTTCCATGTTTCGAATGTTCCTTCACAGTTGAAGGTAATCCACATCTTAGTGAAAAAGGGTTAGTCAAATTATTGGACAACGTTTCAAAGATTAAAGCTAGTGATACCTACACCTGGTGACGGGCAAAAGTTAACTAAAAAGTTATAAACTTTTAGTTTAACTAAAAAAAATAGTTAAGGCCATTGTTTAACTAGAAAAAAAAAGTTTAGTTAAAATCGTAGTTTAATTTTTTTTAGTTACTAACTAAATAGTTTAATTAAAATTAGTACAACTTTTCAACATGTGGTCAGGGTTGAAACGCACTCCCTGTTTTCTGGTCATGTGATATCAATAACTTTGATTATCAAAAAAACGATGCAGTTAACAACTATTTAGTCAGTCTGCATTCGAAGAGGGTAAAGTAAGATGCTGGTAGAAGTTATGGGAGTAAATATTTGCAAACTGAAAGTAGCAGTAGAATAAAATGTTTAACATTTTTTGCCAAAAGCTTCTATGCAGTATTAGGAATGACGTTGTTCCGAATTGTTTTATGAGCCACGTGGAGGTGTTTAATTTCTGATTCTAGTGGGAATCTGATTAGTGAGTTAGGTCAATATTTAGTGGTTCTAATCAATTCATTTGCGGCAAACAATATTTTTGTAACTGCAAGAACATCAAGTACACCCTTTTATAGTCTTAAGACTTATTATTGAGATCTTTTAAGTCTAAATCAACAGCTAAGCCCATATAGATCTAAAAGCATTAGGGTAACCAACTCTGGAAAAAAATCTTAATTCACACCCTCTCTGACCAAAAAGTAAATAGACTGTGTCCAACTGATTTAAACAACCTGGTCAGCTAGACATACACATGACCACGTGTAGGCCTAGTGTGCTGTACGTGTGTAGTCGATAATACTGTAAGACTACCCTGCATTAAGCGTTATACAATAGTGTTTGCTTAATGTGAAAATAACACACTGGCGTGGCTAGTCAAGCATGTTCGTAGATATATCTTTACACTAAAATAGTTATACACCCTCCCTGCCTAGAAAGTAAATAGACAGTGTGTCCGACTGATTTTAACAACCTGGCCAGATAGACGTACACGTGTAGGTCTATATAGTGAGTGCGCAGACCATAATGACAAGATCATGAAGTTTTTTTCTCTTGCGCGTTTAACGGTTATGCAATAGTGTTAGTTGTATTTTTGGTGGTCAGACAAGAAAATAGCACATCGGCATAGTTAGTCAAGCATGTATTTTACACTATAAAATAGTTCTACAGGTCAAATGTTTTAAAAACTCCAACGATTTCGTTTCTAGTTTTTTGGATACTAGATCTAAATTTAAAATTCAAAATCAATGTTATTTAATGAGATTTTAAACTTTACCAGTATAAGTAAGATTTTCCGTTATATAATAAGTTAATATAATTTTAAAAAAAAGAGTGCCATTCTTTTCTAAAGGTTTAAATTCAAGGCAAAACTACAAGCACACATATTTATTGAGACATTTTAATTTTATTGTGCAGTAACGTTTATGTAAGAAACATATTCCTTGATACTGATTTTATTATAGATAAATATTACTAGAATGTTAAAAGAATAAGATCGAACCGTAGGCATACAGTCTATATATATAGGTCTAGTTCAACCCCAGCCCCTCCCCCCCCCTTCCAAAAAAAAAGGTTTGTTATAGTTTAATTAACTTTTTTTTAGTTTAGTTTAACTATCTTTTAAAATTCATGTTAAACTAATAGCTTAACTACTTTATTTTACTTAAAAACTAGTTTTGGTTTAACTTTTAAAAGTTAGTTTAGTTTCCATCACTTCCTACACCACCGCCTGCGGGTCTCTGCCACGGTGTATAATGAGGCTGCTTAAGCATGGCCTGATAGGCTAAGCTTTTTAACTTATGGGGCCTCGTGTCATCAACATAAGGAAATATTTCTTTTGTTTTTTTCTTTAAATTGATTGAAAATATCACTGGAATCATTTTTGTTGGGTGCCTGAGTAAGTGGAACGCTTACCAATTGCTTATAGTGCCTATGGACAAGACCTTCCCAGCGCACAAGCTCCGTTAACTTTATACTCGACGATTGTTGTTTTATTTTTGGTGGTGCGGTACGTGACTTGCATGAAGGAAATGTTTAGGGCCCCAAGGGCGACAAAATTAGGCCATCACTGACTCGAAGCCTCGGCGTGTCATAACACCAGACGGTACTTTGTAATTGGTTTAAGGGTTAACACTAAGACCCCTGGAACTCTAGCATTGTGGAATCTTGACTCCATCTGCCAAAGGGAACAAACTTCTGTCTGGGAAAGATCCAAGCAGATGTTTGAGTTTACTTATCCCATGATGCTCTGGACAGAGGCGAGGCCAAAATGCTTAGCCCTATGGGGAAACTTTCCAATATTTCCATATTCCTTCTCTGCACCTCATCCGCTGTGCAGATGTGCGCCCCCAAAAAATGCTTCTTAAGGATAGTGTGGATAGTGACATGTTTGTTGATGCTTTTTTTCCATTCCCGCCAGTGCAATAGATTCGATTTTTGGGCACCCCATTGGAGTTCTGTTTTGCTTTCATAGTGGCTTAATTGTGTCTTCTAACGACTGTTTCCACCCAAGCGCCAAGATGAGGCCGGGTAGTGGCGCCCAGGCGAAACAGAACTAGACCTACGATAAATCTATATCAAGTCAAAGAACTCTTAACTGGTAACCAACATTGTGATTAAATCTTTGCTTTTATAAATAAACATGTAATGACTATGTGATAAAAATTAACTTTATTTCTTTCTGTTGTTAAATTTTGTTGTTTTTTAAAAGTGGAGTTATTAGATGACTTATTCATCTAGCTCCAGGACTGTAATTGTTTCCGAAATAACCATCACGTGACGTCTTGTTCTCGATATTTTAGTTTCATGAATATTCGGCCTGTGGCTGACATTCCAGTAATTCGCAAGATATCAGAATCAGTACAGACTTACATGACATCTAATGTCAGGGCCGGATTTAAAGGTCTTGAGGCCTGAGAATAACGAAGGAACGGAGGGCCCCTAATTATTTTCCGAATAAAAGTAACACACTTTTTGGGGGGGGGGGGGGTTCAAGTCTTTCTGAAATATATTGCTAACTAACAAAAACTATTTCAACACAGAATGTAGTAAGTTGTTGAATTCAAATAGAATCTATTACAACTAAATTACAAATTTAACAAATGAAAATTTGAGAGTTGTTGTTTTTTTAACGAAATAGCGTTGAGGATTTCTCTAAAAATCTTTCTCCAGGAGTAAATCACACTCAATACTAAGTTGGTTTAGCTTTGATAAGCGCTTTTGTTCTGCCGTCATTCGGAGCCTGTTCTGTTTTATAATTTTTATTCTGTAAATGAGCAGCTCTCCAGTGCGAGACCCCTAAAACAAAGAAGGCTACATTCTTAGTCTATTTTCAATTTTGGGAAGTTTTGGGGATTCCCCGCTACCAGCGCGTTACAAGCTGGCACTTTTTAACATCGACAGTGTTGCCAACTTGACAACCGTAAGACTTAAAGGGAAAAGCCGATGGTTTTTCAAATTTGAGTTATTGACATATTTGAATTCGGCGTAAAAAGTTGTAATAGTAAACATTTTACCATTTTTTATTTAAATGCTTAGAAACATTTATATTTAATAAATTAGACAGTAATTTCTTGACATCTCAAAAAAAAAAACGGGTTCTTTTGAGATTTTGTTTTTAGGTTAGGCATACGTCACTTCCCTCAACAATACTGAAAGGGAAACTAGATTTAACCAATCGTATCGCTTCATTCTTACAGGCTCTTGGGCTTAGTGACGTCCTATCCCAGAGCTATGGTACAGTTATATATACATGTATAGGTAGATCTAAAGGCATTAGGATAACCAACTCGAGAAAAAAAGTAACATTTTCCTCTAAGCCTTTCCCTGTCCCAAGAAATAAATAGATCGTGTGTCTGACTGATTTGAACAAACTGGTCAGTGTAAGGCTAGTCGACACTAAATGTTTGTTTGTTTTACATGTTTCGGATGTTCCTTCAGAGTTGAAGATAGTTTACTTCCTAGTCCAAAGCTCCCGCAGGACGACGGGGGATGGGAGCGGGCAGGGTTTGAACCCGGGACCATCGATAAATCCGAACGACAGTCCAGCGTGCAAACCGCACGACCAGGCAGCCTACATGTAGTCAGTCATGACAAGACAACCAAGCGATAGTGTCTGTTGTGTGTTGAGTGGTCTGGCGAGAAAATACACACTGCCGTGGTTAGTCAAGCATGTAAATCTACTTTTAATACGCATTTTTTCTTTGCTTAAAAGATCCTAGATCTAACTGCATAGACGAAGATAGATTTCTGTTACGAGAATGTAAACTTTACTGTATAGTCTCCCGTTATACAATAAGTCAATAGATTAAATTAGTAGGCTAGTGTGAGGTCACTTAGAAACCCGGCGAATGTCTGACTGAGCAGGAAAATTACGTCAGAAAAACATCAATTACTAAGTTATTATTGCAAATAAAAAAAAAAGAATAATGTATTTATTATCAGTAAATCAAAACACATATTATATCAAAAATTGTCAAAACCATCGGAGTTTCCCTTTAAAGGCTTGTCGATAAAAAAAAAAGAGTAAAAGTGGCTGACCTGTCAAAATTTGGATATTTTTAAAACCTCTATTCTGGGGACCCTTCTCTTCTAAATACCCTGGGGCAGCAGCCGCCGCCTGCCCTCCCCAAGTCCGACCCTAATGCCATACAAGAAATTAAATGTTCCGGTAGTACCATTTCATCCATCAATTTAGCCATTGAAGACTTTTTTAAAAAAAATTCAAACACTTATTAAGTTGATAAAAGAATTGGTCTTTACTAGATCATATTAGTACTATTTTTTTTTCTGTATTTCGAGGTCAATGTCTTAAATGCCTATTTCAAAATGCCATTGCAATTATACGAATATAACAAACAAAGGGTCATGATAATTCTTTGTAGCATCCTGATAACAAAGGATTTTTTTTTTGTCAGTTAATTATGGAAAATGTAATAAAGCAACAGATACTAGTATACCAATAACATGGTTTTATTCGACAAAATTAGACTACAGTAAACAGTGAGTGAAACCAGCACATCTCGCATAACACTACTATACGCACACACACACTGGACATGAAACACACACACTGGACACGACCTTCTGACACGCTAGACGCACGCAGAAAATCAACTCAGTTACACTGCAAAAAAAGATTCTTTGGGTTCGGCTTTCAGTGTAAACTGGGACAATGACATCCAGTGGCACAGTTTAGAGATACACCCGCTTCATCCACTCACCGCCCAACTCTTCCTTCAACCAACATTATAAAAAGAGCATTAACGATCATTTCACTTTTTATTTCATAGTCGTCTTAAAGCATGTTTGTTTGTAAAATGTTTTACATGTTTCGGATGTTCCTTCAGAGTTGAAGATAATTACTTCCTAGTTCAAACCTCCCGCAGGACGACGGGGGATGGGAGCGGGCAGGGTTTGAACCCGGGACCATCGATAAATCTGAATGACAGTCCAACGTGCAAACCGCACGACCAGGCAGCCATCCATTAATGCGGGGAAAATGCAGATAGAATCGCGGCTATTAAATTCAGCAGTGAACAGAGTTAAGTTTATAAAAACCTTACACAAACTGCGGAGTGAAAACTAAAAACTGACCTTGAGAAGATGTAAAAGTCCAAGCAGGTGGGAGCGTGAGAAGCATTGGCTTCTCTGGTGTCCAAAGATAGCCTCAAGGTCTGCTCACATCCCTTTGCTGACCATCGGCTAATTCCAGACACACCGGTGTAGCCATTTTAATGAAAGCTCCGCCAAAAGCTTTGCTCGCGCGCTGCTTGCCCATGTGTTTAGCTGTAGGGGGGCGGGGTGGGTGTGTGAAAACCATGCGGGTGGGCGCCCCTCGCTTCTCTGCTCCCGGTGTTGGCTCGCGCTCCCCCTGCTGCGGCAACGTAAACAACTCTCGAACATCTAACACCTCTCTCCTTTGATTACGGAGTCATTCCTCAACCAAGTGACTTTTAGACTTTCCCCTCCTTAAAGTTTAATTCGTCTGCAGGTTGTCACCATTTTCTCATGTCAAACCTGAAGCCTTTCGCCCACTTTAAATTTAAACAATAAACTCTGGTCGCAGCTAGCTCTTTATTCAGTTATTTTATTTTCTTTACTACTAGCCATACATTACCCACGACCCGCGGGTCTTAATTTGCGTATCACTGTCGATATAGTCACTAATAATGTTTTGGAAAAACTTAAACGAAATAATAATGTTATAAAAAAGCGAATGCGTGAATGTAAAAATAGTATGAATGGAGCTATCAAAATTGCTAATCGACCTAAATCCATTTTTTAAATAGAAACATTTGCTTGTAGGCCTAAATATATTTAGATCTAGATCTAGAGTCTATATACCATTAAAATAGATGAAGACCTACTATTATAAGAGTGAATTCAAGGGCTTCAGAAGCTTATTAATTATTATATATAAATATGTTTAATATCCCCCACATAGAGCCTCGTGTAGCCTGTCCAATCATAGTGAGTTTAGGGAGAAGGGGGATTAGAGAGTCGGCGTGCGTGCGTGGTGTCCCGCATGGTTGGGCGAGGTAGACAATTATATATACAGATTTCCCTTCAATTTAAAATCATCTAAATGTTGCCATCTTTTATTTTATGTTGACAACATCGACCAGCTCATTAACAAGCATACATGACTAATTATCTTTTGCATTTCTTAAAGACTCTAATTAATGTTATAAAATTATTTCCAGACATGAATAATACAACTCCTTTGATCAGGAGTCAACCAGCAACTGGTTTCGGGCTAGAGAACGAGGTAACCAGGGCAACGTTCTCTCGCCTTCTAGAATAACCTGTCTTTAAGAATGTTATAATCAATTATAGTTTTTAAATTGAACCGAATCTTTAGAGATGCCAACTATACATTTTTGTATATTTTACTAAATACAACTAAATTTTAGGGTACTGCTAAATACAAGTAAATATTTAATTATTACCGAATACAGCTAAGTCTATAGCTACTACCTAATACATTCGAATATTTGGTATGTTCCACATATAACTATATCTTTTGGTACTTTCCACATATAACTATATCTTTGGTACTTTCGATTTTTGACTATATATTTGGGTACTTTCCATAAATAACTAAATCTTTTGGTACTTTACATTTAAAACTTTATCTTTTCGTACTTTACATTTAAAACTTTATCTTTTCGTACTCTACATTTAAAACTTTATCTTTTCGTATTCTACATTTAAAATGTTATCTCTTGGTACTTTCCATTTCAAACTTTAACTCTTGGTACTTTCCATTTAAAACTAAATCAACAGGCACTGGTAGCACGTCATATATCACAGTAGTGCCCAGAGCCACTAAATGTTTCGAGTACTATCGATTCTTGTATTAAGCGAGAATAGCGCAACACAATCCAGCTAGTTGAAACTTAATATTTCATTTATTTATTTCAAAGCAACTTTTTTATATTGGTTTAAATAGGAAATAAAATATTTATTAAAGGAACTAAGAAACAGACAATGCTAGGACTATATCAAAACTACAATGTTTTCTCGTGTCACATGACATCTATGATTTGAACTCTGCTAGAAGTATGAGGTAATATTAAATTTCTAATTAATGTTGTATATGTTCTATAGATCGACTACTTCCGCATTTATATAAAAAAAAATTTGTTTAAATATTTTCATTCATTCATTTATATATTATATTTATTACATTTATGCATGATTTATATTGAATCGAGGGTTCATTATATGCCGATATGTCAACTTATTTGAACAGTGGTATACTTATTCAGCCAACGCAGAACACCGAGGAGTTGATAGTTGAAACCTTTAATAATTAGAAAGTATATTGTACATTTTGTATACATGGTGGCAAGTTTATAGCTTCAGTTGTTTTTTTTCTTTTAGTGTATCCGGTGAACAAAATACGGAAATATTAATAAGCTTAGTATTTTAATAAATCATATAATAAACATTGATGTCCTTGCGAACGCCGGTATGGACTGTATAAAGGACTTCGTACGGAGGCCGAGCACTTACCCCGTATGGGGGAACGAACGTATGCCAACAAAATAGAGTGCCCATGTCTTAGATCCCATATAACATTATATAAGATAAGATAAGAATTACAATTGCTAGGTAGACACTGGTTTTGTAGGCAGGTAGATCGATTTATTCCGCCACACTCTCGCTTGAAGCCGTCGAAAAAGCACTACTGGTCATTTTATGCTGTTCTTCTCAGATATGTAAAGTGATCTACCATGTTAAGGGTGCGTCCATTCACGGTGATCTCTGGGCTTAGGGCATCTTATATTCTGGAATAGGACTTCTTGTATTCCCGAGGTTTATTGTAAAACAAAAGAGGCGACAGTAGTTTCCCTTTCTTATCTTATACATTTCAGTAGTCTACATAAACGGTACTAAGTTTGGAATATGATAGGACGAACTGGTAAGAGTGCTTCTATTTCCCTACAGCAACTAGAGAATGAACCTAGACTTAGCAGAAATGATTCCATGATAAATCTTTTAAAGTAATGATGATGCGTATTTTATTTCCTGAAATTCTAACTTTGTAAATCTGGTTCAGACTGGATATTTGAACGGAAGACTTCTTTCTCTTCAATGGATATGTAAATTGTTCATTTATGTAAATCTAAATCAGGATCGACTAAACGTGTGTTCAATTAAAAAGTAAATGTCTTAATGCGTACATTATCGTATGTATAATATGTTTCCGTCTTTATCAATTTAATAGATTATATCTATCTTGAAATCTCTCTGTAGTCTGTTTCGTCCTCTATAGGTATCTCTCACACTCACTCTAAATCTTTCATTCTTTCTATCTATCACTCTATGTTTTTCTTTTATATCTGTCTTTTTTTAACTGTCTCTAGCTTTGTTTCCTCTCTTTCTCTCTCTCTCTTTCTCTCTCTCTCTCTCTTTCTCTCTCTCTCTCTTTCTCTCTCTCTCTCTTTCTCTCTCTCTCTCTTTCTCTCTCTCTCTCTTTCTCTCTCTCTCTCTAATACACAAAGACACAAATATAAAGCAACATTCCTTATTCCATATGCTATGACAAATTTGTACAAATACTCCTTCTTCCCTTGTGCTATCAGAGCATGGAATGGGTTGCCTGAGTCAGCCAGGAAAACCAGTGACTTGGCAGAATTCAAGTCATTGGTTAACATGCATGTCTAGATACATGACGCGTAGGACGTAATCATCTTTTTTTTTTTCGAAGAAACGTCTGTATTACATAAGATAAGATAATGCACATTTTCAGTTATCGCATGCCTACATCGCTGTTGGGATGACAACTTTGTTAATTAGGTGGATTTATGTCCAAATGGAGACAGCTCGTCTTGTCTAAATAGGCCACAGCCTTTGGACAAGGATCCCTTTCTTTTCTATTTGACATGTCATGTGGAGAGATGTGGTAAAGGAGGTCAGGGCCCTTCCATGGGCTCTAGCGCCACTGGGATGATAATGATGCTATGTCATGGTAGAGGTCTCCATCGTTTCCAATGATACTGCCTAGGTATGTGGATGTCTTCATCTCCTCAAGCTCTGACTTAACAAGTCTGACCGCGGCACCTAAATTTTAGTTTACTGCTTAGGCTAATAGAAAAATAGATAATAAATCATTTTTGTTTTAAGCAGGTAAATATAAAAACATATTATTTTCAAGTTTGAGTATTAAAAAAGAAAAAATTAAAATTGTTTCATTTGGTTACTCAGACCCATCTCTGACCTACATAATTTGTAATAAAAAAACAAGAAAAAAAAACTGACTAATCCGTTGTGCGTCGGAGTTCTATTTAAGTTCTTTTTTCCGCCCCATTATATCTGTTCTACAGCTACTGCGATGTCATGCACCTAGTGCTTATTAGTCATCAGTAGACCGATATCTGACCTACATGTGCTTTCACAAATGACGGTGGCAAATTCGTTGTCTGTCGGCGTTCTAGTTAAGTTCTCTCGACGCCCTCAGCATCTAGTGCTTATAAGCCATCAGTAGACCTATAACTGACCTACATGTACTTCCACAAATGACTTTGCCAAATTAGTTGTCTGCCGGTGTTCTAGTTAAGTTCTCTGGACACCCTGAGTACCCCCGCAAACTTGAACTAAACTTTATCTAGTTGCTTGTATAGCAGCAGTGCGAGAGCACGTCCTTTGTTGGCTGTATTTCACTCCTCAACGGTTTTGTAAATGAGGTGTTTGGATGTCTTAATAAAAAGCTCCAGGAACGTAATGGCTAATACGATTCCTTCTGTACTGAGACATCCCTATGTCAACCCGGCATTGCAGATTCTGCTCCCCTTTCACCCCCGTTTAAGACGTAACCCAGTTAAAGAGTTTCAATTTTACAGTTTGCCTCACGACATTAGTCAATCACTTCCTGTCCCCTGCGCGTGCCCGCATCAATCATCTGACATGTTTGGTCTGTTCAAAACTTTTTTTTTTTTAAATATTTTTTTCCATTTTTCTTCTGCCCAAAAATGTGAACTTAGATATTTAAATCTATAACTTACGAAAATTACTTAAACTCCACAATTTTCAATATGTTATCTCGTTAACAAAGACTGTAACAAATAATAGAAATAAACAATATGTGGACAGACAGACGGCACTAAAACAAAAGCAGCTATTCACTACGACACCGGCACACAATATGTTAAAGTGGTAATTAAAGTGAAATAAAAATTTATATTGTAAACATCTTTACCCCAAAGTGGCCAATCGCTGTTATTTGTGCTGGCTCATGTATGCCCGGTCTTTTAATAAAAGAGTAACACCGATTGGTTAGTCAGAACAAAACTGACACCAAACACCCCCACCCCCCGGACACACACGCTTATATATTTTAAGGGGGGGGGGAGGGGGGGGAAGAAAAAAATTCCCTCCCCCTCGAAAAAATATCTTTGCTACGCCCATGCCTTTACCTATCTCTTAGTCTTTGTTATTTATGTTTGTTTCATAGCCATGAAGAACTCGTCGACCGTCTTGTTTAGAATTATATATTTGTCTAATAGAAATAGAGTGCACACTAATTTGCATACATTATTATGTAACCTGCAGTAAATAAGCGATATAGGTCAGGTCCAGTCTTTCTCTCTCTCACTATCGAGCTACCGTTAAAAGGAAACTCCGATGGTTTTACAAATTTGAGTTATTGACATATTTCAATTCTGCGTATAATGTTGTAATAGTAAATATTTTTCCATTTTTTATTTAAATGCTTAGGAACATTTATATTTAATTAACTAGACTGTAAATTCTTGACAACTCCCAAAAAATGGGGTTCTTTCATATTTTGTTTTTAGGTTAGACATACGTCACTTCCCTCAACAATACTGAAAGGCAAACTAGATTTGACCAATCGTATTGCTTCATTCTGACAGCAGCTGCTAGGCTGTAAGTCTTAGTGACGGCCTAGTCAAACGCTATGGTACAGTTATATATAGATAGATATATTTAAAAGCATTAGGACAACCAACTCGAGAAAAAAAGTAACATTTTCATCTAAGCCCTTTCATATACAACTAGCAGGAAATGAGAAGGCTGACACACTCGCTAAGAGTGGGAGAACAAACTCACAAGTAAACTCTGCACTCTATCCAGAAGAAATGAAGAAATTAATTGTAGATAAAATAAATGAGAAATGGACGAGCTCCCATCCAAATCACAAGAAAGATGACGCTTACTATAAGCTATCCCGACAAGAACAACGTCTAATCTTTCGACTCAGGACCGGACACAACAGAATGCGACAACACATGCACCGGAAGCTCAAAATTGGAAGCAGTGAAATCTGCCCATGTGGAGTATCACCAGAAAAGGCCGACCACGTCCTCCAAAACTGCTCTATTTACCAAGAGGCCCGTATAAGACATTGGCCCCCAAATCACCCCAATAGAAAGAAAACTATATGGAGAGCTCCCTGATTAGGAAACCACTGCGCAGTTCATCTCATGTATTGGTCTAGTCATCTGAACACTCCAACAGTTCATCTCATGTATTGGTCTAGTCATGTGAACACTCCAACAGTTCATCTCATATATTGGTCTAGCCATCTGAACACTCCAACAGTTCATCTCATGTATTGGTCTAGTCATGTGAACACTCCAACAGTTCATCTCATGTATTGGTCTAGTCATGTGAACACTCCAACAATTCATCTCATGTATTGGTCTAGCCATCTGAACACTCCAACAGTTCATCTCATATATTGGTCTAGTCATGTGAACACTCCAACAGTTCATCTCATGTATTGGTCTAGCCATCTGAACACTCCAACAGTTCATCTCATGTATTGGTCTAGCCATCTGAACACTCCAACAGTTCATCTCATGTATTGATCTAGTCATGTGAACACTCCAACAGTTCATCTCATGTATTGGTCTAGCCATCTGAACACTCCAAAAGTTCATCTCATGTATTGGCCTAGCCATCTGAACACTCCAACAGTTCATCTCATATATTGGTCTAGTCATGTGAACACTCCAAAAGTTCATCTCATGTATTGGTCTAGCCATCTGAACACTCCAACAGTTCATCTCATATATTGGTCTAGTCATGTGAACACTCCTTCAGTTTATCTCATATATTGGTCTAGCCATCTGAACACTGCAACAGATCATCTCATGTATTGGTCTAGCCATCTGAACACTCCAACAGTTCATCTCATATATTGATCTAGCCATCTGAACACTCCAACAGTTCATCTCATATATTGGTCTAGCCATCTGAACACTCCAACAGTTCATCTCACATATTGGTCTAGCCATCTTACCACTCCAACAGTTCATCTCATGTATTGGTCTTGTCATCTGAACACTCCAACAGTTCATCTCATGTATTGGTCTAGCCATCTTAACACTCCAACAGTTCATCTCATGTATTGGTCTAGCCATCTGAACAGTCCAACAGTTCATCTCATGTATTGGTCTAGCCATCTGAACACTCCAACAGTTCATCTCATGTATTGGTCTAGCCATCTGAACACTCCAACAGTATATCTCATATATTGGTCTAGCCATCTGAACACTCCAACAGTTCATCTCATGTATTGGTCTAGTCATGTGAACACTCCAACAGTTCATCTCATGTATTGGTCTAGTCATCTGAACACTCCAACAGTTCATCTCATGTATTGGTCTAGTCATCTGAACACTCCAACAGTTCATCTCATGTATTGATCTCGTCATCTGAACACTTCAACATAACAATGAGAACGAAGAAGAAAAATCTAAACGCTTCCCTTTCCCAAGAAATAAACAGATCGCAGGTCTGACTGGTCAGTTTAAGGCTAGTCTAGACTACGTGTAGTCGGTCATGACAAGACAACCAAGCGATAGTGTTTGTTGTGTGTTGAGTGGTCAGGCGAGAAGATACACACTGCCGTGGTTAGTCAACCATGTAAATCTCCTTTAACACGCATTTTTTTCTTTGCTTACAAGATCTAGATCTAACTGCATAGACGAAGATATATTTCTTTTACGAGAATGTAAACGTTACTGTCCGTTATACAGTAAGTCGATAGATTAAATTAATAGGCATGTGTGACGTCACATAGAAACCCGGTGAAAGTTTAACCGTTTTGGATGCGCAGGAAAATTACGTCAGAAAAATATCAATTACAAAGTTATTATTGCAAATAAAAACAAAATAATAATATATTTATTATCTGTAAATCCAAACACATATTATATCAATAATTGTCAAAACCATCTGAGTTTCCCTTTAAGTACCCCATTCAGACCTTGCGATCTATGAGGTAGATGCTAATGACGGTGTCATGTGGCCAGCACCAGGACAAACGCATTTACTTTCCCAAACTAATGTTAGCTTGGTGGACTCAAAGGCCCCTCCCCCCGGTTCGGAAGCTAAGCGCTAACCACTCAGCCACCGCGACTCCATCAAAAAAGGATTTTGAGCTTGGAAATTCCAGCACGCCCCTGAGTCCCCCCCCCCCCCCCCCCCAACTTTGATGGATTCACCAGACATGCGTTGGAGAAGTAAAGGCGATGATAGGCGCATTACACCCTGGTGGTGAACCATAGAGAGAGGGAATAGCCCCATACGACCGAATCGTCTAAAAGAGAGATCTTTACTTTTTTTTTTCTTTCTTTTACTCTTACTTTCCTGTGCCATTTTACATCTCGAGAGACGATCTTTTCCCTTTGCAACTTCTTGTGTGACTAAAGAGGCCAATCCTTAGATACACAGCTGCGATCGCAGGTTAGGCATATATAATCACCAGGCGCCGTTACATTTTCACCCTTCTTTCTGCTTCTGTTGTGTATGACATCTACAATCCGTGACCCTTCCTTTATGCTCTCTCTCTTTTACTTTAGTTGCTGTGATTTTGGCTACACGGGAAGGTAATTGGAATGACGAGCAGGGTAAGCAAGTCAACGACACCCGTGTTAAACACTTCGACATTATGGTCCCCAAAACGTTCACTCAGGCCAGAAATACAGGCAAGTCTATGCTCTAAACAAGCAAAGTATAATAATAGTGTATAGAATTCTAAGGTAAACAACTATACATTGACTGTCTTATCTCTCAATACTGTAAGCAGTGGCGTAGCTGGCCATGTGCGGGTGGTACGGGCCGCACGGGTCATCAAGTGGTGAGGGGCATCAAACTGAGCATAAAATTTCTCATTAAAAGCTGCACATCTTGTACATACATGAACAAACAAACTACTGTATTTAATTTAAAAAATTATTCATTTTGCCACTCTGTTAATATTATGGGCGTTGCTCAAGATTTATAAGACTGGCTGGCGCTCATAGTGCTAGATCAGGCGGAGAAAATGTCTTCTCAGGTTAAAATGAATGACGGCAGGGATCAAAGGGTCCTAAAGGTAAAAATCTGATAATGAAAATAATCTTGGATTATATTCATTTTCGTTCAAAGCAGAATCCGGCCCTCAATGGGCATCACGAACGAGTTGAAGAAGAATTCTAAAGTAGGCAGATTGTTAGTTGCTATGCAGTCTTAATTTTCTCACCTATTTTGTATTCTTGGCCCCTGAATTAACTGAAGTAAAAGACGGGTAAGTCTTCCTTCAAAAACAACGATCTTCAATTCGAGACTGTGCACTTAAAGGGAAAACATTAAAAACATTGATACCTATAAGTCAGAAGGACAACGCTAAAGCCATTATTATTATTCAAAGACGTATTGGCCACAATAAATAGAAGCCAAGCGAAAAGGGTGAAGCTTTTGTATAAACACATAAGAACGAACTACTGCTTGAGATTTATTCTTCCTTGGACGCGATAGTCCAAGAAATAATCCCCCAATAAGATCATGTCATAATGTGGAAGGTGAATAGGAATTTTGTTGCTATCCCAACTATTAAATCCTCAGATTGAAATCAATCTCGATAGTGATCATAGCAATATTGACAAAAACAAATTTCGTCTGGAGCGAAAGAGGCGTCAAGAGTGTGGCGCTATTTCTTCAGAAGCCTTTGAACTTCTCAAACAAGGACCTGTTTGAAATCTTGAGTTTAAAAAAATATAATGGTATCACCTAGAATGCCACTAGATGATTCAGTTCTAAATATTGTCTAAATATTCGTGATGCCTATTGAACGCCTAATTCTGCTTTGAGAGAAAAAGAAATATGTTCAAGATTCTCTTCTGGTAGCATTAACAGATTTTAGTGTGGCTATATGCGAGCGATGTTTTTTCAGACTTAATTAAGTTGATCAAGAATTTATACCAATCAGCGATGAGTTTCACTATCTAGGCATTGATGGAAAACAGATTTCGATAAAATTATTGATAGTTTTGCGACCAAGAAAGATCGTACTATTTATTTGTAGTATATTTTTTTAAGGTATAAAAACGTATTTTCGATGTTTTATATCCGAGGGGGGCATCAAGAGGAGATGCCGCACTGGGCATCAAACACCCTAGCTACGCCACTGACTGTAAGCTTTATTTCCATTTTCCTAAATTAAATGAAAATTTAATAATTAACATTAATAATAATAAGGCTTGTCTTCGAGTTCGAAGGTTAGTGAGGAATGCAGTATTTCCCGTGGCTGCGCAGCCTCAGCTGTGGCCTACATATTTCGCCACATCCAGGGCAAACATAACCATAGTCCGCAGGTGGTCGATTTAGATTTTCCTTTCGCCGTCTGCGTTTGTCAAAGGCAGCGGATTTTCTTTTGGTCTCAAATGTGTATCCCGCGGCCTTCGTGAGTGACCTCCAGATGTCTCGTTCTGAGGCCGCATGCAACCAGGTGCTCTCTTCTATGTCAGCCAAGGAAAGTTGGCGCCAAAGCTGGTCTTTGAAACGTTTACCACTAGTCAATTAATACATGGTTCATTTTTGGATTGGTTAATGTCTTGTTAGGAACAATGAATAATTGTGCAGCGTTTCAACTTGACCTGAGAATGGGAAGTGGGAGAACTAACGTGTACAAACTTTGTACCAGACAGACAGACAGACAAAGTGACTTGAAATTAGCCATGTAAAACAAATATGTGAAGCTAGTTGCCAAAACAATGAATGATGAATGAAAGCAACACCAGGCATCAAGTTGTTTTTATGACAGAAAAAAGTGGATTAAAATTTACCGAAATAAGTTACACTACTGACCAAGGCATGAACCATGGACCCTCCGATTCTTCAATTTCGCGAAGCAGCAAAGCAGTGCCGAGATCAGGATCTCAAAAAAAAAAAAAAAGAAGAAGACAAGATCTTTCTGATCAGTGACTATCAAAATTAACTAGTTTCGATTTAATTGCCTTAAAATGAACTTTTACTATGTCTATGTAAAAGGTTGTCTTAAAATTAACACCAACTGTGTGCTGGCTTGGATTCAAATTATCATTGATTATGTCAATATCCTGGGTTGGCGGTAAATTAAAATTGACTATGTCTATACACTGTTTCCTCAGGGGAGGCCCAGCTATATTAGCAGTGGCAGCTCCGAGTCACGATCAAGTTCTCCATCCAGCAAAGGCAGCAATGCCTCACAGGGCAGCTTCAAAAACATCCTCGGTGGAACTCTGGTCTACCAGTCGCCTACATCGTTTGATGTTCTTCAGGTACTGCGCGTTGGAACAATAGAGAGCAGAATAGGGAGGGAGTGAGAGAGAGAGATGGAGAGAGAGATGGAAAGAGAGATGGAGAGAGAGATGGAGAGAGATGGAGAGAGAGATGGAGAGAGAGATGGAAAGAGAGATGGAGAGAGAGATGGAAAGAGAGATGGAGAGAGAGATGGAGAGAGAGTTGCAGAGAGAGAGATGGAGAGAAAGAGATGGAGAGAGAGATGGAAAGAGAGATGGAGAGAGAGATGGAGAGAGAGATGGAGAGAGAGATGGAAAGAGAGATGGAGAGAGAGATGGAGAGAGAGATGGAGAGAGAGATGGAGAGAGAGATGGAGAGAGATGGAGAGAGAGATGGAGAGAGAGATGGAGAGAGAGATGGAAAGAGAGATGGAGAGAGAGATGGAGAGAGAGTTGCAGAGAGAGAGATGGAGAGAAAGAGATGGAGAGAGAAAGAGATGGAGAAAGATAGAGATGGAGAGAGAGAAAGTCGAAAAGATAGATGGAGAGATAGATGGAGAGAGAGATGGAGAGATAGATGGAGAGATAGATGGAGAGAGAGATGGAGAGAGAGATGGAGAGAGAGATTGAGAGAGAGAGAGATGGAGAAAGATAGAGATGGAGAGAAAGAAAGTCGAAAAGATAGATGAAGAGATATATGGAGAGATAGATGGAGAGAGATGGAGAGAGAGAGATGGAGAGAGAGAGATGGAGAGAGAGAAAGTCGAAAAGATGGAGAGATAGATGGAGAGATAGATGGAGAGATAGATGGAGAGATAGATGGAGAGAGAGATGGAGAGAGAGATGGAGAGAGAGAAAGAGATGGAGAAAGATAGAGATGGAGAGAGAGAAAGTCGAAAAGATATATGGAGAGATAGATGGAGAGAGAGATGGAGAGATAGATGGAGAGAGAGATGGAGAGATAGATGGAGAGAGAGAAAGAGATGGAGAAAGATAGAGATGGAGAGAGAGATGGAGAGAGAGATGGAGAGATAGATGGAGAGATAATGGAGAGAGAGATGGAGAGAGAGATGGAGAGATAGATGTAGAGAGAGATGGAGAGAGAGATAGAGAGAGAGATGGAGAGAGAGATGTAGAGAGAGAAAGAGATGGAGAAAGATAAAGATGGAGAGAGAGACGGAGAGATAGATGGAGTGATAGATGGAGAGATAGATGGAGAGAGAGATGGAGAGAGAGATGGAGAGAGAGATGGAGAGATAGATGGAGAGAGAGATGGAGAGAGAGATGGAGAGAGAGATGGAGAGAGAGAAAGAGATGGAGAAAGATAGAGATGGAGAGAGAGATGGAGAGAGAGATGGAGAGAGAGATGGAGAGAGAGATGGAGAGAGAGAGACGGAGAGAGAGATGGAGAGAGAGATGGAGAGAGAGACGGAGAGAGAGATGGAGAGAGAGATGGAGAGAGAGATGGAGAGAGAGATGGAGAGAGAGATGGAGAGAGAGATGGAAAGAGAGATGGAGAGAGAGATGGAGAGAGAGATTCAGAGAGAGAGATGGGGAGAGAGGAAAGGAAAGAGCTGGGAAGCCATTGAAAACCGTGGAGTGGATTTTTTTTTAAACTGAGGCCTAAATTTCACCAGGAACACTGAGGATATGTGTTACTGATATAGATTTGAAAAGTTCTAAAAATCATTGCAAAGGGTTTCGCAATTAGGTGCGGTGAGGGTTTAACTGAGCAAGCCATCCACATCTCGAAGAAATTTACTTATCCCGTATGCCTAAAAAGAGGACACGCGAAAACTGAAGAAATACTTTTTTTTGTTTTGTTTAGGTAAACCACAACAAAACTATAGACCTATATCCTCGCCTTTTCTTGCGTATTAATCTTTATGGAGCTTTGCCTGTACGTAACACTTGTTTAGAGCGACCAAGACAAAAGATAGAGCGCTAGAGAAAAGGATTTGGGGAAAAAAAATGGTCGGTGATATAGAGTTGACAGCTAGCTGATCGCCATGTTTCTATTTTTAAGCACCATTAAAGAATTAGTTGTCCAGTTTCTGAAGGATTTTTATTTTACGAAAATTTTAATCTTTGTATGAGATGTGTACGCTAAAAGGGAACCCATTTTTTTTAAATCCAGGAAGATATGTACCTACTCATAAACACGCACACATCCGTAGACACATACACACACCCTCTTGCCCGCTCCCACCCCCCTTCGTCCTGCGAGAGGTTTGAACTCTGAACTCTGAAGGAACATCCGAAACATGTCAAACATTCAAAATGTTACACACATTACAAGGATACAAAACGTATGGATGTATTGTACTGTTATATGATGAAATGTGTTACAAGTCTATGTTGGGTTGCCTCCCATTGAACGTCTGCAAGACTCAATCATTCAATGGCCTCATAATGTAGGCTTGTCGGTAGTCAAGTGTGAATAACTTTAACTGTAACTAGAACTCCTCCACGTTTACAAAAATGCCCTTATCAATTAGATAGACCAGTTTAGCTTTTTTTTTTTATATATAAATGAGGCACAAATATATAAATCTACTTTATTTCTAATATTTAATTGTGAATGATCGTCGTCCTACACAGGGAGAAGGCTCATAAGTGTGTATATATATATATGTATATCTGTATCTATCTATTATATATATATATATATACGTATATATAAAAGCCTATAAAATAAATTGCTATGGAGATTAATTTGTGCGGAGTGTGTGTGTTTGTATTTTAAAAAACACAACACATACTGAATCACACACATACAAGTTTCTGCCTCTGACTTTTAACTGGCTTTCATCTGCCGTTTTAATCCAATATATCCAGTCAATTCCATCAAGCCTACTTATGGTTAGATAAGAACTACTCAGCCTAATCAAGCACGCATGCAGACCTCCCTAACACTAAGATTGAAATATTTGGACAGTTGAGTCTAATAGCGTTGGTTTTTATGTTTTCTATAGGAGCTATTTATTTTTTGTTCAGTTTTTTTTTCTTTAGACAAAAGTTTTGAAAAACAAGTTAAGATTTTGTACACAACAACCAGATCATCGCTTACACGTGAATAATATTTGCATATGTTATATTTCTTTCTTTGTACATATTGAAATTGGACGATTGGCTTGAAGGTGCACAGCTGATGACTAACTCTATAACTTCATTGTTTTTTACTGTCAGGTTAACCAGTACCAATTTATAGAGTTACAGATTGATATATTTTTATTAGTTTAAGTGTTGCCTTGCATTTATATCTGATCATGGGAAAGGCTTCGGGAGTCAACCCTTATGAAAAATAGGGAGCTTGCGACTCTAAGGCAGTTTGCAGCACCCAGTGCTACACCCTGACAGAACCTGCGACGCCGCTGAACCCAAACTATTTCGGCACTGCCGTTCCTTTGGATACATCAGCTGCGTTGGTAGGGGGGGGGGAACTGATGTGTGGACATATTTCCGACCACATCTAATGCCCAGGCATTCCTCTCAATTCCATGAGATAATCCATAGTATCTTCGCGACTGAAGGAGGTTATAGATAAGTGAAGAAGTGAAGATGTTTACGTACTGGCCCCAAACCCCCTAAATAAAGGTAAGTATTTGAGAGTGTTTATATGAACAGGTTATTGTATTAGCGAGTCTGTGTATTACCCAGATGCTAATGAACTGTATTTGAATGTTGACCTGTCTTAGGACTACGTCATCATCGACAAGGACACTCAGATGGACGAGCTGATCAACTACATGTTCCGCTCCTGGAAGCTGCCCTACCCTAAAATGATGCTCTCGGTCATTTCAAGTCACGAATACTTTGTCTGGATGAACGATAGTGAGATAGAGGACATTCAGATAGGACTCATGGAGGTAATAGGACCTTCAGAAGAATCTGGGTCACAATTTTCTTTTATTAAAGTTATTTCTTCTTTGTCACGTAAAGAAAAAAAAAACCTATTTTGTTTGTTTTGTCTTTCTGTTGTCAGTTCCTCCGTATGTACGTCTTTCATTGTATGCATCCTTAAGATTAAAATCTCAAAAATTAAAATTGCTCTTGAACAAGATCTTGTTTGTATTAAGACTGAGGTCGCAAGGGCTGCCTTCAATTTAGCGTAACGCTAACTCCCTTTGTTATTTTCTTTTAGCATTTAAAATGTATTAAATTTAATGTATTTAATATGTATATAAATCTAGATGCCCTTTCTCTAATTAGTTATCACGTTCAGAAGGGATTAAGTACCTAATCGTCATGTACTATCAGGTTATGATGAAACTTTCAGCTGTTTTTTTTTTTTTTTTTTTTTATCTATCAGGAAAAATTTATGAAAAATAATTTAAAAAGGAAAAAAAATTCATGGTGTTTAGCAAAGCAAAACTATATAAGATTACGTTTGAAGCAATTAAAAACATTGCAGGAAAGGAAAAACAAATGAGTTTCAAGACATCAAGTAAGAGAGCGTCGATCTGTTGGAAAAGGCAGCTTTAACGTCGAAAATGGGAGAGTCGATCAGACAGAAGAGGCCTTGCAAAACAAAGATGGGATCGAACGGAATAGGTCGTTTTCAAATCGACGACGAGAGCGTCGTTCCGTATTGAAAGAGTTACGTTTAGTAATATTAAATTCCTTCATGTTTTGAACTCCATAGGTAGCTCGTTTGACTGAGATGTGGATCTTCACCGAAGGGGTGGACAGTAGTATGTCAAAAATTATAGGAGACGCTGTCGTCCAGGAGACAATTAAACGAAGGGCCACTATGTCCGAGGCATCTCGCGGCAAGCTCGTGGTCATTGGGTTGGTACCCAATAGAGAGCTGACCTACGGGGAGCAGATAGAGGAACAGTCGTCCCCTGTGGTAAGTCACCCCACATCAAACGAATTAGTTTAGTCCGTGTTCTAATGTTATTTATTAATTATTGAGTAGAATTTAAGTAGTAAGGAGGAGCGGTTGTTGAGTGGAAAAGCGATTGGCTATGGATTCGGGTGGGGGGTGTTCGAATCCTGATAAAGAGAGACATTTAAAATTTCGGGATACTTAGGGTGCCTCTGAATCAGCCCTGCCCTAATGGGTCCCTGACATTATTTGGGAAAAAAAAGGGGGTTGGTCTAGGTCTATTACAAATTTAATTAAATGACTGATTCAAACTAATTGATACAATTACACTTCATATAAGCCTTTTTTTCTAAATATAGTTTTTTTTTTCTAGTAATATTATTAAACCTACTTTCTTTTATTTGCGTAAATTGGTCAGCTACTTTGTGTACTGTAATTGCTTTACTGCACCTTTCCTGCAGTAATGTTGCATGCGAGCTTATTGTATTAGCTTGTATTCATTCGCTAAGTCGATCATTTCTTGTTTGATAACCGAAAAAAAAAGTATTAGTGACATTCTCACCCTGCTTGCACCCTGTCACTCTCCCCTTCTTGCACTCTGCCACTCTCCCCTTCTTGCACCTTGTTACTCTTCCCTTCTTGCACCTTGTTACTCTACCCTTCTTGCACTCTGCCACTCTACCCTTCTTGCACCTTGTTACTCTTCCCTTCTTGCACCTTGTTACTCTTCCCTTCTTGCACTCTGCCACTCTCCCCTTCTTGCACCTTGTTACTCTACCCTTCTTGCACCGTGTTACTCTTCCCTTCTTGCACCTTGTTACTCTTCCCTTCTTGCACTCTGCCACTCTCCCCTTCTTGCACCTTGTTACTCTACCCTTCTTGCACTCTGCCACTCTTCCCTTCTTGCAACTTGTTACTCTTCCCTTCTTGCACTCTGCCACTCTCCCCTTCTTGCACCTTGTTACTCTACCCTGCTTGCACCCTGTCACTCTCCCCTGCTTGCACCTTGTTACTCTTCCATTCTTGCACCCTGTCCCTATCCCCTTCTTGCACCTTGTTACTCTTCCCTTCTTGCACTCTGCCACTCTCCCCTTCTTGCTCCTTGTTACTCTACCCTTCTTGCACTCTGCCACTCTCTCCTTCTTGCACCTTGTTACTCTAGCCTGCTTGCACCCTGTCAATCTCCCCTGCTTGCAACTTGTTACTCTTCCATTCTTGCACCCTGTCACTATCCCCTTCTTGCACCTTGTTACTCTTCCCTTCTTGCACTCTGCCACTCTTCCCTTCTTGCACCTTGTTACTCTACCTTTCTTGCACTCTGCCAATCTCTCCTTCTTGCACCTTGTTACTCTTCTCCTTTCTTGCACTCTGAAACTCTCCCCTTCTTGAACCTTGTTACTCTTCCCTTCTTGCACTCTGCCACTCTCCCCTTCTTGCACCTTGTTACTCTTCCCTTCTTGCACCTTGTTACTCTTCCCTTCTTGCACTCTGCCACTCTCCTCTTCTTGCACCTTGTTACTCTCCCCTTCTTGCACTCTGCCACTCTCCCCTTTATGCACCTTGTTACTCTCCCCTTCTTGCACTCTGCCACTCTCCCCTTCTTGCACCTTGTTACTCTTCCCTTCTTGCACCTTGTTACTCTTCCCTTCTTGCACTCTGCCACTCTCCCCTTCTTGCACCTTGTTACTCTACCCTTCTTGCACCTTGTTACTCTTCTTTTCTTGCACTCTGCCACTCTCCCCTTCTTGCACCTTGTTACTTTTCCCTTCTTGCACCATGTTACTCTTCCCTTCTTGCACTCTGCCACTCTCCCCTTCTTGCACCTTGTTACTCTACTCTTCTTGCACCTTGTTACTCTAACCTTCTTGCACTCTGCCACTCTCCCCTTCTTGCACCTTGTTACTCTCCCCTTCTTGCACTATGCCACTCTACCCTTATTGCACTCTGCCACTCTCCCCTTCTTGCACCTTGTTACTCTTCCCTTCTTGCACTCTGCCACTCTTCCGTTCTTGCACCTTGTTACTCTTCCCTTCTTGCACTCTGCCACTCTCCCCTTCTTGCTCCTTCTTACTCTACTCTTTTTGCACCTTGTTACTCTACCCTTTATGCACTCTGCCACTCTCCCCTTCTTGCACCTTGTTACTCTTCCCTTCTTGCACTCTGCCACTCTCCCCTTCTTGCACCTTGTTACTCTTCCCTTCTTGCACTCTGCCACTCTCCCCTTCTTGCACTATGCCACTCTACCCTTCTTGCACCTTGTTACTCTTCCCTTCTTGCACACTGCCACTCTTCCCTTCTTGCACCTTGTTACTCTAGCCAGCTTGCACCCTGTCACTCTCATCTGCTTGCACCTTGTTACTCTTCCATTCTTGCACCCTGTCACTATCCCCTTCTTGCACCTTGTTACTCTTACCTTCTTGCACCTTGTTACTATTCCTTTCTTGCACTCTGCCATTCTCCCCTTCTTGCACCATGTTACTCTTCCCTTCTTGCACCTTGTTACTCTTCCCTTCTTGCACTCTGCCACTCTCCCCTTCTTGCAACTTGTTACTCTTCCCTTCTTGCACTCTGCCACTCTCCCCTTCTTGAACCTTGTTATTCTACCCTTATTGCACCTTGTTACTCTTCCTTTCTTGCACTCTGCCACTCTTCCCTTCTTGCACCATGTTACTCTTCCCTTCTTGCACTCTGCCACTCTCCCCTTCTTGCACCTTGTTACTCTACCCTTCTTGCACTCTGCCACTCTCCCCTTCTTGCACCTTGTTACTCTTCCCTTCTTGCACTCTGCCACTCTCCCCTTCTTGCACCTTGTTACTCTTCCCTTCTTGCACCTTGTTATTCTTCCCTTCTTGCACTCTGCCACTCTCCCCTTCTTGCACCTTGTTACTCTCCCCTTCTTGCACCTTGTTACTCTTTACTTCTTGCACTCTGCCACTCTCCCCTTCTTGCACCTTGTTACTCTTCCCTTCTTGCACCTTGTTACTCTTCCCTTCTTGCACTCTGCCACTCTCCCCTTCTTGCACCTTGTTACTCTCCCCTTCTTGCACCTTGTTACTCTTCCCTTCTTGCACTCTGCCACTCTCCCCTTCTTGCACCTTGTTACTCTCCCCTTCTTGCACTCTGCCACTCTCCCCTTTATGCACCTTGTTACTCTCCCCTTCTTGCACTCTGCCACTCTCCCCTTCTTGCACCTTGTTACTCTTCCCTTCTTGCACCTTGTTACTCTTCCCTTCTTGCACTCTGCCACTCTCCCCTTCTTGCACCTTGTTACTCTACCCTTCTTGCACCTTGTTACTCTTCTTTTCTTGCACTCTGCCACTCTCCCCTTCTTGCACCTTGTTTATTTTCCCTTCTTGCACCATGTTACTCTTCCCTTCTTGCACTCTGCCACTCTCCCCTTCTTGCACCTTGTTACTCTACTCTTCTTGCACCTTGTTACTCTAACCTTCTTGCACTCTGCCACTCTCCCCTTCTTGCACCTTGTTACTCTCCCCATCTTGCACTATGCCACTCTACCCTTCTTGCACTCTGCCACTCTCCCTTCTTGCACCTTCTTACTCTACTCTTTTTGCACCTTGTTACTCTACCCTTCTTGCACTCTGCCACTCTCCCCTTCTTGCACCTTGTTACTCTTCCCTTCTTGCACTCTGCCACTCTCCCCTTCTTGCACCTTGTTACTCTTCCCTTCTTGCACTCTGCCACTCTCCCCTTCTTGCACTATGCCACTCTACCCTTCTTGCACCTTGTTACTCTTCCCTTCTTGCACACTGCCACTCTTCCCTTCTTGCACCTTGTTACTCTAGCCAGCTTGCACCCTGTCACTCTCATCTGCTTGCACCTTGTTACTCTTCCATTCTTGCACCCTGTCACTATCCCCTTCTTGCACCTTGTTACTCTTACCTTCTTGCACCTTGTTACTATTCCTTTCTTGCACTCTGCCACTCTTCCGTTCTTGCACCTTGTTACTCTTCCCTTCTTGCACTCTGCCACTCTCCCTTCTTGCACCTTCTTACTCTACTCTTTTTGCACCTTGTTACTCTACCCTTCTTGCACTCTGCCACTCTCCCCTTCTTGCACCTTGTTACTCTTCCCTTCTTGCACTCTGCCACTCTCCCCTTCTTGCACCTTGTTACTCTTCCCTTCTTGCACTCTGCCACTCTCCCCTTCTTGCACTATGCCACTCTACCCTTCTTGCACCTTGTTACTCTTCCCTTCTTGCACACTGCCACTCTTCCCTTCTTGCACCTTGTTACTCTAGCCAGCTTGCACCCTGTCACTCTCATCTGCTTGCACCTTGTTACTCTTCCATTCTTGCACCCTGTCACTATCCCCTTCTTGCACCTTGTTACTATTACCTTCTTGCACCTTGTTACTATTCCTTTCTTGCACTCTGCCACTCTCCCCTTCTTGCACCATGTTACTCTTCCCTTCTTGCACCTTGTTACTCTACCCTTCTTGCACCTTGTTACTCTTCCCTTCTTGCACTCTGCCACTCTCCCCTTCTTGCAACTTGTTACTCTTCCCTTCTTGCACTCTGCCACTCTCCCCTTCTTGAACCTTGTTATTCTACCCTTATTGCACCTTGTTACTCTTCCTTTCTTGCACTCTGCTACTCTTCCCTTCTTGCACCATGTTACTCTTCCCTTCTTGCACTCTGCCACTCTCCCCTTCTTGCACCTTGTTACTCTACCCTTCTTGCACTCTGCCACTCTCCCCTTCTTGCACCTTGTTACTCTTCCCTTCTTGCACTCTGCCACTCTCCCCTTCTTGCACCTTGTTACTCTTCCCTTCTTGCACCTTGTTATTCTTCCCTTCTTGCACTCTGCCACTTTCCCCTTCTTGCACTTTGTTACTCTCCCCTTCTTGCACCTTGTTACTCTTCCCTTCTTGCACTCTGCCACTCTCCCCTTCTTGCACCTTGTTACTCTTCCCTTCTTGCACCTTGTTACTCTTCCCTTGTTGCACTCTGCCACTCTCCCCTTCTTGCACCTTGTTACTCTCCCCTTCTTGCACCTTGTTACTCTTCGCTTCTTGCACTCTGCCACTCTCCCCTTCTTGCACCTTGTTACTCTTCCCTTCTTGCACTCTGCCACTCTCCCCTTCTTGCACCTTGTTACTCTTCCCTTCTTGCACCTTGTTACTCTTCCCTTCTTGCACTCTGCCACTCTCCCCTTCTTGCACCTTGTTACTCTTCCCTTCTTGCACTCTGCCACTCTCCCCTTCTTGCACCTTGTTACTCTTCCCTTCTTGCACTCTGCAACTCTCCCCTTCTTGCACCTTGTTACTCTTCCCTTCTTGCATCTTGTTACTCTTACCTTCTTGCACTCTGCCACTCTCCCCTTCTTGCACCTTGTTACTCTTCCCTTCTTGCACTTTGTTACTCTTACCTTCTTGCACTCTGCCACTCTCCCCTTCTTGCACCTTGTTACTCTACCCTTCTTGCACCTTGTTACTCTTCCTTTCTTGCACTCTGCCACTCTTTCCTTCTTGCACCATGTTGCTCTTCCCTTCTTGCACTCTGCCACTCTCCCCTTCTTGCACCTAGTTACTCTTCCTTTCTTGCACTCTGCCACTCTCCCCTTCTTGCACCTTGTTACTCTTCCCTTCTTGCACCTTGTTACTCTTCCCTTGTTGCACTCTGCCACTCTCCCCTTCTTGCACCTTGTTACTCTCCCCTTCTTGCACCTTGTTACTCTTCCCTTCTTGCACTCTGCCACTCTCCCCTTCTTGCACCTTGTTACTCTTCCCTTCTTGCACTCTGCCACTCTCCCCTTCTTGCACCTTGTTACTCTTCCCTTCTTGCACCTTGTTACTCTTCCCTTCTTGCACTCTGCCACTCTCCCCTTCTTGCACCTTGTTACTCTTCCCTTCTTGCACTCTGCCACTCTCCCCTTCTTGCACCTTGTTACTCTTCCCTTCTTGCACTCTGCCACTCTCCCCTTCTTGCACCTTGTTACTCTTCCCTTCTTGCATCTTGTTACTCTTACCTTCTTGCACTCTGCCACTCTCCCCTTCTTGCACCTTGTTACTCTTCCCTTCTTGCACCTTGTTACTCTTACCTTCTTGCACTCTGCCACTCTCCCCTTCTTGCACCTTGTTACTCTACCCTTCTTGCACCTTGTTACTCTTCCTTTCTTGCACTCTGCCACTCTTCCCTTCTTGCACCATGTTGCTCTTCCCTTCTTGCACTCTGCCACTCTCCCCTTCTTGCACCTTGTTACTCTTCCTTTCTTGCACTCCGCCACTCTTCCCTTCTTGCACCATGTTACTCTTCCCTTCTTGCACTCTGCCACTCTCCCCTTCTTGCACCTTGTTACTCTTACCTTCTTGCACTCTGCCACTCTCCCCTTCTTGCACCTTGTTACTCTACCCTTCTTGCACCTTGTTACTCTTCCTTTCTTGCACTCTGCCACTCTTCCCTTCTTGCACCTTGTTACTCTACCTTTCTTGCACTCTGCCAATCTCTCCTTCTTGCACCTTGTTACTCTTCTCCTTTCTTGCACTCTGAAACTCTCCCCTTCTTGAACCTTGTTACTCTTCCCTTCTTGCACTCTGCCACTCTCCCCTTCTTGCACCTTGTTACTCTACCCTTCTTGCACCTTGTTACTCTTCCCTTCTTGCACTCTGCCACTCTCCCCTTCTTGCACCTTGTTACTCTCCCCTTCTTGCACTCTGCCACTCTCCCCTTTATGCACCTTGTTACTCTCCCCTTCTTGCACTCTGCCACTCTCCCCTTCTTGCACCTTGTTACTCTTCCCTTCTTGCACCTTGTTACTCTTCCCTTCTTGCACTCTGCCACTCTCCCCTTCTTGCACCTTGTTACTCTACCCTTCTTGCACCTTGTTACTCTTCCCTTCTTGCACTCTGCCACTCTCCCCTTCTTGCACCTTGTTACTTTTCCCTTCTTGCACCATGTTACTCTTCCCTTCTTGCACTCTGCCACTCTCCCCTTCTTGCACCTTGTTACTCTACTCTTCTTGCACCTTGTTACTCTAACCTTCTTGCACTCTGCCACTCTCCCCTTCTTGCACCTTGTTACTCTCCCCTTCTTGCACTATGCCACTCTACCCTTCTTGCACTCTGCCACTCTCCCCTTCTTGCACCTTGTTACTCTTCCCTTCTTGCACTCTGCCACTCTTCCGTTCTTGCACCTTGTTACTCTTCCCTTCTTGCACTCTGCCACTCTCCCCTTCTTGCTCCTTCTTACTCTACTCTTTTTGCACCTTGTTACTCTACCCTTCTTGCACTCTGCCACTCTCCCCTTCTTGCACCTTGTTACTCTTCCCTTCTTGCACTCTGCCACTCTCCCCTTCTTGCACCTTGTTACTCTTCCCTTCTTGCACTCTGCCACTCTCCCCTTCTTGCACTATGCCACTCTACCCTTCTTGCACCTTGTTACTCTTCCCTTCTTGCACACTGCCACTCTTCCCTTCTTGCACCTTGTTACTCTAGCCAGCTTGCACCCTGTCACTCTCATCTGCTTGCACCTTGTTACTCTTCCATTCTTGCACCCTGTCACTATCCCCTTCTTGCACCTTGTTACTCTTACCTTCTTGCACCTTGTTACTATTCCTTTCTTGCACTCTGCCATTCTCCCCTTCTTGCACCATGTTACTCTTCCCTTTTTGCACCTTGTTACTCTACCCTTCTTGCACCTTGTTACTCTTCCCTTCTTGCACTCTGCCACTCTCCCCTTCTTGCAACTTGTTACTCTTCCCTTCTTGCACTCTGCCACTCTCCCCTTCTTGAACCTTGTTATTCTACCCTTATTGCACCTTGTTACTCTTCCTTTCTTGCACTCTGCCACTCTTCCCTTCTTGCACCATGTTACTCTTCCCTTCTTGCACTCTGCCACTCTCCCCTTCTTGCACCTTGTTACTCTACCCTTCTTGCACTCTGCCACTCTCCCCTTCTTGCACCTTGTTACTCTTCCCTTCTTGCACTCTGCCACTCTCCCCTTCTTGCACCTTGTTACTCTTCCCTTCTTGCACCTTGTTATTCTTCCCTTCTTGCACTCTGCCACTCTCCCCTTCTTGCACCTTGTTACTCTCCCCTTCTTGCACCTTGTTACTCTTCCCTTCTTGCACTCTGCCACTCTCCCCTTCTTGCACCTTGTTACTCTTCCCTTCTTGCACCTTGTTACTCTTCCCTTCTTGCACTCTGCCACTCTCCCCTTCTTGCACCTTGTTACTCTCCCCTTCTTGCACCTTGTTACTCTTCCCTTCTTGCACTCTGCCACTCTCCCCTTCTTGCACCTTGTTACTCTCCCCTTCTTGCACTCTGCCACTCTCCCCTTTATGCACCTTGTTACTCTCCCCTTCTTGCACTCTGCCACTCTCCCCTTCTTGCACCTTGTTACTCTTCCCTTCTTGCACCTTGTTACTCTTCCCTTCTTGCACTCTGCCACTCTCCCCTTCTTGCACCTTGTTACTCTACCCTTCTTGCACCTTGTTACTCTTCTTTTCTTGCACTCTGCCACTCTCCCCTTCTTGCACCTTGTTACTTTTCTTTTCTTGCACCGTGTTACTCTTCCCTTCTTGCACTCTGCCACTCTCCCCTTCTTGCACCTTGTTACTCTACTCTTCTTGCACCTTGTTACTCTAACCTTCTTGCACTCTGCCACTCTCCCCTTCTTGCACCTTGTTACTCTCCCCATCTTGCACTATGCCACTCTACCCTTCTTGCACTCTGCCACTCTCCCCTTCTTGCACCTTGTTACTCTTCCCTTCTTGCACTCTGCCACTCTTCCGTTCTTGCACCTTGTTACTCTTCCCTTCTTGCACTCTGCCACTCTCCCTTCTTGCACCTTCTTACTCTACTCTTTTTGCACCTTGTTACTCTACCCTTCTTGCACTCTGCAACTCTCCCCTTCTTGCACCTTGTTACTCTTCCCTTCTTGCACTCTGCCACTCTCCCCTTCTTGCACCTTGTTACTCTTCCCTTCTTGCACTCTGCCACTCTCCCCTTCTTGCACTATGCCACTCTACCCTTCTTGCACCTTGTTACTCTTCCCTTCTTGCACACTGCCACTCTTCCCTTCTTGCACCTTGTTACTCTAGCCAGCTTGCACCCTGTCACTCTCATCTGCTTGCACCTTGTTACTCTTCCATTCTTGCACCCTGTCACTATCCCCTTCTTGCACCTTGTTACTCTTACCTTCTTGCACCTTGTTACTATTCCTTTCTTGCACTCTGCCACTCTTCCGTTCTTGCACCTTGTTACTCTTCCCTTCTTGCACTCTGCCACTCTCCCTTCTTGCACCTTCTTACTCTACTCTTTTTGCACCTTGTTACTCTACCCTTCTTGCACTCTGCCACTCTCCCCTTCTTGCACCTTGTTACTCTTCCCTTCTTGCACTCTGCCACTCTCCCCTTCTTGCACCTTGTTACTCTTTCCTTCTTGCACTCTGCCACTCTCCCCTTCTTGCACTATGCCACTCTACCCTTCTTGCACCTTGTTACTCTTCCCTTCTTGCACACTGCCACTCTTCCCTTCTTGCACCTTGTTACTCTAGCCAGCTTGCACCCTGTCACTCTCATCTGCTTGCACCTTGTTACTCTTCCATTCTTGCACCCTGTCACTATCCCCTTCTTGCACCTTGTTACTATTACCTTCTTGCACCTTGTTACTATTCCTTTCTTGCACTCTGCCACTCTCCCCTTCTTGCACCATGTTACTCTTCCCTTCTTGCACCTTGTTACTCTACCCTTCTTGCACCTTGTTACTCTTCCCTTCTTGCACTCTGCCACTCTCCCCTTCTTGCAACTTGTTACTCTTCCCTTCTTGCACTCTGCCACTCTCCCCTTCTTGAACCTTGTTATTCTACCCTTATTGCACCTTGTTACTCTTCCTTTCTTGCACTCTGCTACTCTTCCCTTCTTGCACCATGTTACTCTTCCCTTCTTGCACTCTGCCACTCTCCCCTTCTTGCACCTTGTTACTCTACCCTTCTTGCACTCTGCCACTCTCCCCTTCTTGCACCTTGTTACTCTTCCCTTCTTGCACTCTGCCACTCTCCCCTTCTTGCACCTTGTTACTCTTCCCTTCTTGCACCTTGTTATTCTTCCCTTCTTGCACTCTGCCACTTTCCCCTTCTTGCACCTTGTTACTCTCCCCTTCTTGCACCTTGTTACTCTTCCCTTCTTGCACTCTGCCACTCTCCCCTTCTTGCACCTTGTTACTCTTCCCTTCTTGCACCTTGTTACTCTTCCCTTGTTGCACTCTGCCACTCTCCCCTTCTTGCACCTTGTTACTCTCCCCTTCTTGCACCTTGTTACTCTTCCCTTCTTGCACTCTGCCACTCTCCCCTTCTTGCACCTTGTTACTCTTCCCTTCTTGCACTCTGCCACTCTCCCCTTCTTGCACCTTGTTACTCTTCCCTTCTTGCACCTTGTTACTCTTCCCTTCTTGCACTCTGCCACTCTCCCCTTCTTGCACCTTGTTACTCTTCCCTTCTTGCACTCTGCCACTCTCCCCTTCTTGCACCTTGTTACTCTTCCCTTCTTGCACTCTGCCACTCTCCCCTTCTTGCACCTTGTTACTCTTCCCTTCTTGCATCTTGTTACTCTTACCTTCTTGCACTCTGCCACTCTCCCCTTCTTGCACCTTGTTACTCTTCCCTTCTTGCACCTTGTTACTCTTACCTTCTTGCACTCTGCCACTCTCCCCTTCTTGCACCTTGTTACTCTACCCTTCTTGCACCTTGTTACTCTTCCTTTCTTGCACTCTGCCACTCTTCCCTTCTTGCACCATGTTGCTCTTCCCTTCTTGCACTCTGCCACTCTCCCCTTCTTGCACCTTGTTACTCTTCCTTTCTTGCACTCTGCCACTCTTCCCTTCTTGCACCATGTTACTCTTCCCTTCTTGCACTCTGCCACTCTCCCCTTCTTGCACCTTGTTACTCTTACCTTCTTGCACTCTGCCACTCTCCCCTTCTTGCACCTTGTTACTCTACCCTTCTTGCACCTTGTTACTCTTCCTTTCTTGCACTCTGCCACTCTTCCCTTTTTGCACCATGTTACTTTTCCCTACCTTGCACTCTGCCACTCTCCCCTTTTTGCACCTTGTTACTCTACCCTTCTTGCACTCTGCCACTCTCCCCTTCTTGCACCTTGTTACTCTTCCTTTCTTGCACTCTGCCACTCTTCCTATATTGCACCATGTTACTCTTCCCTTCTTGCACTCTGCCACTCTCCCCTTCTTGCACCTTGTTACTCTTACCTTCTTGCACTCTGCCACTCTCCCCTTTTTGCACCTTGTTACTCTACCCTTCTTGCACCTTGTTACTCTTCCTTTCTTGCACTCTGCCACTCTTCCCTTCTTGCACCATGTTACTCTTCCCTTCTTGCACTCTGCCACTCTCCCCTTCTTGCACCTTGTTACTCTTCCTTTCTTGCACTCTGCCACTCTTCCCTTCTTGCACCATGTTACTCTTCCCTTCTTGCACTCTGCCACTCTCCCCTTCTTGCACCTTGTTACTCTTCCCTTCTTGCACTCTGCCACTCTCCCCTTCTTGCACCTTGTTACTCTTCCCTTCTTGCACTCTGCCACTCTCCCCTTCTTGCACCTTGTTACTCTTCCCTTCTTGCACCTTGTTACTCTTCCCTTCTTGCACTCTGCCACTCTCCCCTTCTTGCACCTTGTTACTCTTCCCTTGTTGCACTCTGCCACTCTCCCCTTCTTGCACCTTGTTACTCTTCCCTTCTTGCACTCTGCCACTCTCCCCTTCTTGCACCTTGTTACTCTTCCCTTCTTGCACTCTGCCACTCTCCCCTTCTTGCACCTTGTTACTCTTCTTTTCTTGCGCCTTGTTTTTCTTCCCTTCTTGCACTCTGCCACTCTCCCCTTCTTGCACCTTGTTACTCTTCCCTTCTTGCACTTTGTCACTCTCTCCTGCTTGCACCTTGTCACTCTCCCCAGCTTGCCCTTGTCACTCTCCCCTTCTTGCACCTTGTCACTCTCCCCTGCTTGCACCTTGTCACTTTCCTCTGCTTGCACCTTGTTACTCTCTCTCTTATTAGTCTACTATCACCCTAGCAATCTTTTATACGTCCGTTGAAAAAAAAAATTGGACGCCTTCACCCTTTGTCAGCACATCTCTCTTTCCTTTGGTTTTTGTTATTGTATCTGTTAATGTCTCTGTTGTCATTTTTATTACTTTTGTCGGCGCTCTGCCATGTTTCTGCATGCTCTCTAAACTCCCCCCTTTGGTTGAAGAACACTAGAATGCTTTTATTATATTTGAGCTTTCTACTTGCTGTACCCTGGGAGATTTGATTTAAGCTGCTGACCATGTTGTCTTGCTTATTGGGCTAATAAATGATACGTATTGCAAGAGAACACACTCCATTCTTTCTACATTTCTCACCAGGAGATTGAGCTGCCAAATCAATGTCAATTTCGCGAGCCATTACTGAATTCGTCTTGACATTAGGCTTTTTAGTCGCTTGCTCGGAATGAGCAGTTTTTAAAGTTTTCTTTCTGGTGCGTGTGAGTGGGCGTTGGACAGCCATGACCCAGTAATGGTGAATGTCACTTTAGTTGACCTGAACAAAATGCATTATAACTTGTTTCGGTTAAATTATTGTCATCTATCTATCTATCTATCTATCTATCTATCTATCTATCTATCTATCTATCTATCTATCTATCTATCTTAAAGTAGTGCATAATAATAATTATAAAGTTCCCCTTTCAGATCTTGCGATCTATAGGGCAGATGATGTAAAGGTCATCTGTGTATGTGGCCCACGGTTAACGAGAGTGCCATGTGGCCATCACAACGACCTACCGCCTTTACTTTTCCCAAACTAATGTCAGGTACCCATTAGAGCTGGGTGAACTCAGAGGCGCTCAAATATCCCAAAGTTAAAAATCCCAGTCTTCACCAGGATTTAAACCTGGGACCTTGGTTCGGAAGTCAAGCGCTTTACCGCTCAGCCACCGCGTCTCCATCTATCCATCTATCTATCTATCTATGCAATATTTCATGTGGCTACGTAGCCCCAGATGCGACCTACATATGTTTTCACATCCAGCGCAGACATAACCATTATCCCTCGGTGATTCATACATTTTCTATCTATCTATCTATCTATCTATCTATCTATCTATCTATCTATCTATCTATCTATCTATCTATCTATCCTATCTATCTATCCTTTATATCTATCTATCTATCTATCTATCTTTCTATCTATCTATCTATCTATCTATCTATCTATCTATCTATCTATCTATCTATCTATCTATCTATGTGTCTGTCTTTCTGTCCGTCTGTCTATAAGTTACTAGCCGGTTGTTATAGGAACATTAAACATACATTCTGCTTTATAGTATAGAAAACAATGACTGATATTTCTTTTAGGAAAATCAAACCATAGTATTCATCAACAATAAAGGCAATGAGAAAAAGGAATTGAACTGTTACCATACACACATGATGCTGCTGAGGTCAACCGATCCCACGGATAAAGAGGCTGCTTGGAACGCCAGGTTCAACATAGAAGCCAGACTGATGCAGCATGTAGATCTCAAGAGAAAAGAGAGGGCGGCTGGTTTTTCATTGAATTCAGGTCTGTCCCTCAATCTGGTCCTTATATATTGATCTCATTGGCCATATAGTGCTTAGAGTAGGGTCAGTTGCGGTGGATTCTGTAGTCAGTCAATACGTCGTCATGCGAAGTCGTAGAGGAATTTGTGTTTGGTCATGGTTCAATAGTGTGAGGTCATAGAGCGATTGGTGGGAGGTCACAGAGCTGTTTGTGTTAGGTCAAAGAGCAATATTACAAGTTCACAGACCGATTAGTTTGAGGTCATAGAGGTATATTTGTGATGTCACATACCTTGATATATGTTACATTTAAACATCACGTGTGAAGTTTACATCAGAAAGATGGATTGGATTCTTTGTCAACCAAAAGAAACAAAGTAATTCTTATGTCTTTTTTTACCAAGCTTATATCATCTCACTCCGTCTGTCTGTCTGTCAGGTAGAAAATGTGTAAACGTTATTTCTCACACACCCATTCTGGAGCCAAGTTGAAACTTCATTGACATAGACAAGACATGAATCAATTTTAAAACGTAACCAATTAGACAATTAATTACACGCAAGGCTTGAAAATTTTATTTGATCCTGATATTGTACTTAGTAAAGAATGATTAAAAAGTAAAGACGAATTTATTCTATAATACAAAATCTTAATTCTCAATTATTATCCTTATCCCTACCCAGACTGGGTTTAATCCATTTAATAGCAATAAGGGAAACAAATACTTCAGTATGCATAGATGTGGCTTAAATACATTTTAACACATTCACCTAAACTAGATACTTTAAACGATTATTCGTTGAACCTAACAAAACATGAATCAATAAACTAAAATACTTAATTAGTCAATTAATTATTGGGAATGTATTATTTTGCTTTGAGATCGAATAAGGGAAATAACTTGAACATTGATGGTATGTACATTAATGGTAGATATAGTTTAAAGAACGTTGTTCTTCCCCTTTAGATAAGCTTTGTTGTTGTTATTTTAAAAAAAAAAAGGATTTTGTTATATTTTGAATGTTTATATTTTTGTAATCAGTGTTTAGTATCTTCTCTGTGACTCTAAAAAGTTTAAGTCCTAACCTAATAAACACATTGATGTTTCCGGTCAAGTACAGCAGGCCTGCTAGTGACAATTGGACAAAATCAAATGTATATTTAACTTTGCTAGCATTGCAGATTTTAAGTTGGTCGGAGGCTTTGTGAATTCCTCTATTTATTTATTTATTTATTTTTCGACAGAGTCCAAGAATATGAAACATACTCCGATGGTGGGCCTTCTGATTCAAGGGGGACCTCAGGAAATCGACCGAGTGCTGTGGCTGCTCAAAAAACAACACCCTGTGGTGGTGATTAGAAAGAAAGGGTTTGCTTCCGGTTTAATTGCTTATGCCTGCTACGAGGGGATGAAGCTGTAAGCACAATGCTGAGTCTGAAATTTTAAATTTTACTTTCATGTAGCATTGTAGAAGTCATGCTTCAGAAGTGATTCTATTATAAAATTAGCAAGGCCAGCCTCTTTACATCAAGTAGAGTAATTTTTTTTAAAAAGTATTTATATGTTTTTTAAAGGCCCAAACCGGATAAAAGGATCTAGTTTAGTATCTGCAATGTTAACCTGATAAAGGAGAAAAAAATGTATTA
>JAZGLO010000641.1:0-20091 GCA_036873155.1 Biomphalaria sudanica | reverse complement strand
TTTATCATTTTTTTTTTGTCCAGCCTTCATGTCTTCATGTCTCTCTTGTTTTTTTTTTTTGTGTGTTTCATTCTCTCTCTATCTTATGATATTCCTGTGTCAATCTAATAGTCAGGTCATGAGTCAGGCCCTTTCACTCTAACACCAGTCAGGCTCTGCTAAATAATCGTATTGCACTGGTTCATAAAAGTTCCATGTGTATATGCAGCTACAGCGTCGAGCACTGAAGGGCGTCAACTCACGAGACATTATGTCGGTACTTTCCCTTTACATCTTAACATATTGAAAGACATAGCTACAAATGTATACAATAGAAATATGTATATACGCATTTTTTTATTTTACAAAGCTTATAAAAACTCAGTCTGTATGTCTAGTACAACGTTTGTACACCTTATTTCTCCCACACACATTCTCAGATCAAATTGAAACTTTGCACAATTGTTCATTAGGGTAGAGAAAACACGAATCAATTTTAAAAAATTAAACAATTAGTAAATTAATTCCTGCTAATGTACTGGTAGTGTACTGCTAATGTACTGGTAGTGTACTGCTAATGTACTGGTAGTGTACTGCTAATGTACTGGTAGTGTACTGCTAATGTACTGGTAGTGTACTGCTAATGTACTGGTAGTGTACTGCTAATGTACTGGTAGTGTACTGCTAATGTACTGGTAGTGTACTGCTAATGTACTGGTAGTGTACTGCTAATGTACTGGTAGTGTACTGCTAATGTACTGGTAGTGTACTGCTAATGTACTGGTAGTGTACTGCTAATGTACTGGTAGTGTACTGCTAATGTACTGGTAGTGTACGGATTTATCCTGGAAATGAAGTTCATACATTTCAAACTTAACATCAACCCTGGTACAAGTAAAGTTCCACTTTCAGTCCTTGTGGTCTCTAGGGCAGATGATGTCAAGGTCATCTGTTTCTGTGGCCCACGGTTAACGAGGGTGTCATGTGGCCAACACAGACCAACCACCTTTACTGTTCCCAACTAATGCCAGATAACCGTTAAAGCTGGATGGACTCAAAGGCGCCCAAAGATCCCGAAATTAAAAATCTCCACCAGAATTCGAACCCGAGACCACCGGTTCTTAAGGTGAGCGATTTACCGCTCAGCGTTTGCGCCTCGAACCTGGTACAGGAAGCACCATAAAGTGTAGGCTTCAAATTATGTCTTCCCACCCTACCTTCGCTCTCCCCCCCCCCCCACCCACCGACTCCCTCGCGTTTAATATTAATAATTACTTGATTCTGAAATGTAGAACTAAATTTACAAATGTCTTCCATTAAGCAAGATTCAGGTCTTATAAGTGTAATAACTACATATCTCTGTACTGACTGCTCTCCGCAAAGGCAGTCAGTTCTTGTAACAAGAGAGTCACAGCCACTGGCGGATCAAGGGGGGGGGGGAGGTAGTGGCGATCGCCCCCCCCCCCAACTCGGCCGACCCCCCCCCCCCGGGGGGTGCGGACGAATTTTAGTTTAGAATTCACACAATTTCTATACGAATTTATTACTTATGTTAATAATATATACTAATTATTTATATTTCAACCTATTTTTAGATTATTTCCCCCTCAACTCTAGTATGTTGGCCGATTTGGTGGGGTCGGGTGGGGGCGATGACATCAATCCCGCCCCCCCCCCCCCATACACTTTCGAGTGGGGGGGCGGTCCAATTTATTTTTAGAAATCACAGCTTGCTAATAGAAACAATTAAATATCTATATGATTAAAACTTGTTATTGATATTTTAACCGATCTTTATACTATGTCTTTCCCTGTTTGCCGATTGAGGGGGGGTGGGCGAATACCTCTACTGCCCTTCCCACCTAAACCCTTTAAGTGGGGGGGGGGGCGGTCCTACTTTTATAGAGAAATCATAGTTTGTCAATAAAATTAATTTAATTAATATATAAATTTTATATTATGTCAATCCCCTTCTGGTATCTTGGCTGATTCGGTGGTGTTGGGGGAAGGGTGATTGCATGTACTGCCCTCCCACTCTAGCCCTCTGAGTGGGGGGGGGGGCGGTCCTATTTTTATGGAGAATCATAGTTTGTGAACAAAATTAGTTGAGTCGCCCCACCCCTATTCTTTAATGCCAAACGCAATCTTTAGCAGAAATTATTAAAGGAGCGAGGATTAATCGTGTTCACTCTACCGCCCCTCTCATTTCCATAGTTTATGTAATTTCACATGAATTTATCATCATTATTTTAAGAAAGCTAGAATTGAAACGAAATTTTTCGTTTAAGAGTCATGATTGAGATGAGTTCTATACCCACATAGTTTATATCCACAGTCGCCTTTTCCCAACCTTTACTCAATCTGAAATATTTCTAGTTAAATAAACTTGTGACTATAACTCACAATTTATACTTTAATTTTATTGAATATTATTTATCGAATAATTCTTTTTTCGGCGGCGATCCTCAAAGCCAAATCTAAATATGTGGGGTATATTCTCTTCTCAATGGAACAAATCAGTTTTATTTGCAATGTATTAAGGGCCTATAAATTCATATTTGAATATTTTTCAAGTACAACATTATTCGAAAAGTCCTTTTTAAATAGTATGAAAAATGAGCTTTAGGTCAGGAGAATGCGTTTCTTCTATAAAGTATGCAAGAAAACGCTTTTGGCGTCGGAACCCCACTTATGAATAATGAGCTGTAGTTGTCAGGAGAATGCGTTTCTGCAGTGAAGAATGCAAGAAAACGCTTTTGGCGTCGGGGCTTTGCCCCAAATTCTTTTTATGAATAATGAGCTGTATATGTCAAGAGAATGCGTTTCTGCAGTGAAGAATGCAAGAAAACGCTTTTGGCGTCGGGGCTTTGCCCATAACCCCACTATGGAACCTTATAGCGCTGCTCAGTTGTTTTGTTTTTCGCCGAAGGTTGAGAAATGCTGCGCTTTTTTATTCTCATATATATATATATATATATATATATAAATATATATATATATATATATATATATATATATATATATTTATATGTGCTATACGCACGTTTATGCATAGGGTTAGGGTTTACTGGGCGTTAGGGTTAGGGTTTTGAAAAAAAGCGCCCCCCCCCCCACCAAAGTTCTGGATCCACTAGTGGTCACAGCAAAGAGGTGGGGTGTGGGGGATGAGGGAGAGAGCCATTGTTAAGACTCATTGAATGCGACAGACAAATATGATCTCAGACAGTGAAGATTGCCTGTCAATAAAAAGGACTCACTCCCTAGAGTCGCGTGGAATATTCCCTGCGGACACTTCCCGAGGGCCGGTCGTGTTATTGTGACGGACTCGGAGTCCTCCCCTCCGAAGTTTCGCGACTTCTGCACGCAAGAGGATCTAATTGGCTCTGCCGCTGTCCCGTCACGTGTCCTTTTTTTTTTGTTGCGCCCGGGGGCCCCCGTGAGATGACAGGGTGCTTCCTGAAACATCTTTTGTGACAAGAGGAACTGACACAGACGTATCTCTTATGTGACAAAACTGACTGCCTGGATCAGTCGGGAGGATTTGTTGAGAGACGGGAGTAAAGAGGGGCGGCAAGACAAGACAAGTGTGGTGTGGGGGGGGGGGGGTAAGTCATGCTAAGATAACTCTCAAAAATATTTTTCTCTTGTAAAAAAAGAAATCCGCGTTAATGTGTGTGTGTATGTGTATGTTAAAGAAGAGCTTACTCCTCCCATCTGTCATGTCCACGGCTTCAGTAGATCCATCACGTGATATGGCAGACAAGGCAAAGCTTTACGCGGGACACGCCCACATTGTCAGCAGACGTCAAAGGAGACAATGGGATGACAAATAATAATAATATTGGTCAGTGATTGTAAAAAGGAAATAGACTTTGAACTAATATTTAAAACAAAATAAATTGATCGGTAATGTTTGCCAGTGCTGCACTTTGTCCTCCAGCGGTCAACGTTTCAGGAAACACTCAAACCGAGACCAATCGTTATAGATGGCCTGAACACTGACCTGCACCGTCACAACTTGTGGGCAGTATAGACCAATAGTTCGATGCCATGTCGTACAAACCTGTGACGTGGCAACGAGCTAGTGGTCTAAACTGCCCTTAGGTTGTGACGTAGCAGGTCAGTGTTGAGGCATCTATAACGAAAGGTCTCGCTCAACCCCCCCCCCCCATTACCTAAGTGTTACCTCTAATCCTAGGCGGTGTTGTCGCTTCGGAGGTTTGTTTTCTCAGCCACGGACGATTTCTTCAGATAAGGAGTCTCTAACACCCTGCAGAGCAGCATGGGACGGAAGCGAGCAAGGTTCAAACTCGGCACCAACGTGACGGAAGTCGGCAGCGCATATCACAGACCAGGTAGCCTTAGTTTCCGCCCTGGTCAGGACTGTCCATAATTTAGCCATATTCACTTGACCATTTACTCTTATTTAACTATAATGTAGTGTAGTCTATTTGGAGCTCCCATTATAGACACATTGTCGACCTCCTTAAGTCGTAGAAGGCGCTATGGTTCATCGCGTAGAACACCTTTTCAAGAGGCTGTGGTGCTTATTCTATCGCAAGTTAAAATGGCTTTCGTTTCGGTGGTAAGAGGAAACTGGACATTTTTCGTTTGGCACGTTTTTCTTTCAGAGCTGAGGTCAATGCTTTTTCGCTGTCCATAGCTATCTTGGTCACCATCTCTCTCCACATAGACCTTTATGTAATATTTTTGGCATCCTTTGTTTGAACACTTAGCTTCAAATTTTAGTTTTCTTTTAAAAGAATAAAAATAAAAAGCTAAACGAATAATTTTGAGGGCTCCAAGAGGTTTTACTTTCTCGGGGAAATTTTCCACCAAAAAAAAAAATTCATTAGAATTTCTTAAAGAAAATTAATTGTACATGTAGAAATATAACCGCACATGTAATAATCTGTCATATGTCTTCGCAGCTCATTTATATACTAGACGTTACACGCCATACTGAAGCCATGAAGATAGCAATACACTTGTCCAATGAATGATACAAGACTACATGTCGTCTGGACTACAACTTTCGCTTGCAGACTTGACAGTTGCTTTTTTTTTTTTAAATCTACGTGTATGACGAATGTACAGGTTTTTTTTTTCTTATTATGATTTAATAAATTTGTAGCAGAAGATCAGCATTTGAATATATTATGTTAATGAGAGAAACGGTGAAGAAAAGATGCCGAGATAAAGACTCGGATGCGTGGTGGCTGAGCTGTAAGGCGCTTGGCTTCCGAATTGGGAGTCCCGGATTCGAATCTTGGTGTATCATATAAAAGTAAAGTAAAGTAAAGTACCCATTTCAGATCTTGAGATTATAGGGCAGATGATGTTAAGGTCATCTGTTTATTTGGCCAACGGTTAACGAGCAGGGTGTCATGTGACCAGCACAACGACCAACCATCCTTATTTTCCCAAACTAAAGTCAGGTATCCATTAAAGTTGGGTGGACTCTGGGGCGCCCTGAAAATACCGAAATTCAAAATCACAGTCTTCACCTAGATTCGAACCCAGGACCGCAAGTTCGGAAGCCTAGCGCTTAACCACTCAGCCACCGCAACCCTGGTGTATCATATGGTGATCTACAATGTTGGACAAATTCTTAGAGGTAATTTGAGACGCCTGCCATTGGAAGCATTTTATAGGTTAGTGGAATGCATATTTATTTTACCACTTCTGGCAATAGTAACCCTATGGAACCAAACACACACTTTAAGCACATAAATAAATTCATTTCAATGAAAGACTTACAAAAGTAAACTTTGCATAAGAACTAAAATTTATTAAGTGAATAAACTGACTTATGTAACTGTAACCCAATATTAGTCTCCCATATTAATATGATTTTAAATTGAAATTTCTCCATTCGGAAGTATAATTAGAACTGTTTACTTCTAGTGAACTCCCATTATAAGTTTACTATTCTGTGTAAGATGTTGAATTTTTAAGACAGCAATGAGTAGATAATGAGCTGATAACTTCCTGTTTCCACTTCTCTTGAGACCCTCAAGTGAATACCAACTGACACATTATCATTTTAATAGTGTTTTATTTTTAATGTTATTAACTGCTGTGTTTCCATGTGGTTTTCTAGAAGTCCATTAGTGAAATAAAGGGGATATCACTCCGAAAGACAACGTCAAACTTCTTGCAGACAATGGAGATGTACGAACGTGAGATTTTAAACCCATTCCGACAACCCAGAGTTTACACAAAAATTAGCAACCCATAGAATTGAGAAATTATCATCGTATCATAGTAAATAGCAGTCTCTTACGCAAATTAGCAATCCTGAAAGGGGGGGGGGAGTAAAATTACAACATTTGACTGTTGGCACTTTGGTAGATGGCTGGAACGCTTCAGATAAGGGTCGCGAGCATTGGAGGCAGATGAGTAGACCAAACCGAAAGGATATGTGTTGGCAACTTAATCGTGCCTAGCAGGCCGTCCTAGCTCAGTTCCGAGTCTGTCTCTGTCAAGTTGACTGTTTACTTCGGACGGTTTGGAGAACACTACAACACACGGTGTCGCCACTGCATCGAGGACAATGAGATGAACCACAATCTTATGAATGTCGCGTTTTGCATGAAGGGCGATTGGGACAATGAGAGAGAGAGAGAGAGAGAGAGAGAGAGAGAGAGAGAGAGAGAGAGAGAGAGAGATGGTTCGTGTTCGGAAACGGGTCTGTTCTTGTACGGGGACAAGGCGACCTTAACACTCACTGCCCGATTTCTTTCACGTGATCTAGGGGAAGTAATCTCAGCATGTCTGTTATTAAAGGGGGTTTCTTATACGATACAACTTGACAAACTGTAGAAGAAACAATTTGACATCCACCAGCAGTTACCTTCCTGTATACAGCCTTGTTGTCCCTCCCCCTAGTGGGTATTTTTACTTGATAAGTGCGATGTCAGACGACATGTAAAAAATGGAGAAAGCTAAAAAAAAAAAAACCATCATTGCCATGGTGACGTGATAACACCGCGACCTACATCCGGTAGTGCACCTGCCAAGATCAGACAACTGCAATGAAATCTACAGCCATCTTTAACCCCTGCAATATTCGTCAGCCTTCATAAAAGGGCGCCATTTCTGCTCCTCTTTCTGCAGGTTTCATTCGAACTTGTCAACGCCATTAACGATTGCATTTTATTCTCCCTGTCTCTTCAACATGCATTTATCGGCGCCCGTTTCAACGCATCAAGCTCACCATTTATTTTATTATTCAAACTCTTCTATTAAACAAAAGAGTGGGTGGGGGGTGGTAAAAGGGTGATGGGGCGGGGGGATAACTATCCCACTTCAACGTTTCCCCAGCGTTTCATATTCCCTCCCCCTCCCCTCTCTATAAGTCAGCTCTTTTTAAAGACTTGTTGGAAATATGGCGGCCATATATTTGCACATAAATAGCTTTCCACTGATGGTAATGTGAGTCGAGATCGTGATGGGGCGCCCTTCGCTGGCTCTTGGCGTGATTTATGGGCGCCCATATCACCCACCAAATGTTACACACATGCGCAAAGGACGAGAGGAGGGTTTGTTGTTATCGAGTACAGAGGCGGATAGAATTTGGAGGCAAGAAAAAAAAACGAAATTAAGGATAACAAACACAAACAAAATATGAAGGATCACAAACACAAACAATATGGAGAAATTACAAACAAAATATGAAGGATCACAAACACAAACAAAATATGAAGGATCACAAACACAAACAATATGGAGAAATTACAAACAAAATATGAAGGATCACAAACACAAACAATATGGAGAAATTGCAAACAAAATATGAAGGATTACAAACACAAACAATATGGAAAGATTACAAACAAAATATGATGGATCACAAACACAAACAATATGGAAGGATTACAAACAAAATATGATGGATCACAAACACAAACAATATGGAAGGATTACAAACAAAATATGATGGATCACAAACACAAACAATAATATGAAGGTCAACAAAGTGCTCAACCACCACTGGTTCAATTTCAACATCCCAATAGCTGCCTGGTCTCAATGAGTCTGAGAAATATACAAACAACAAAGAAACATCAAATAAAATGTTTGTAGTACTGAAAGAAAAAGCTATGTATTAAAAACAACTCCAGCATACAACGGCTTGATTGGTCTCGTCAGTGGATGCCACAAGAAAAACATGAAAAATACTTTAAAACAAAAAATAACAAAACGTATACGAACTTTAACGGTATCAATTAGTTTAGATCAGTCACGTCATTAAATTTGAAATAGATCTAGACCAACAACAATAAATGTGTGCGATTAGTAATAGTTTGACCAATTGTTTTTGTTTAGCGCTATTTCATGCTTTGAGCTTTCTCACTACGCTGTGATCCTAGCACTTGTCTGGACCAGTTGGGAAAAAATGGGGTGGGTTGGGGGGGGGGCGGAGAAAGAAAGGAATATCTGTTTTTTTTTTTACCGTAATTGGTTTTTAAAAGCATTTGCAGAAAATAAAAAAAGGGAGAACGACCTAGATTCGAATTCGTGCATCGGGCAGACGTGCTAACCACTCTGCTAGTGAGGTACTTATGACTAGAGAAGATTGTATAGTTATATATTGTTTGTTTCAATTTAGAGCGGCGACCTACAAAGGGGACTTATTCAGCTTATACCACCACTTTAGTCTAGTACAAATTCTTTTATTTGTTCGAGATACGAAACAAAATAATTAATTACCAATAGTTAATTAGCTAATTGGTTAATTAAAAAAAAATTGATTCTTATGTTGTCAGGTGAAAGAAATAATTGTGTAAAATTTCAGCTTGATCCAAGATAGGGTGTCGGAGAAATAACGCTTACAAACTTTTTACCAGACAGACAGAATTAGTTGATATAAGCTTTGTAAAAAGTAGGTTACATCTGAGTGTTTATTAAATACATGTAATCAAAGCATTTCTTTATACCTGAACAAAGATTGGTTCAATAGTAAAAAAATTAAAAACTTCACTTGTAAAAGAATGTTCATGGTGAAGTACAATCCTACCCCCTGCCCACTCCCACCACGGTGCAGATGAACGGTCTCTCAGGGGTAACCCAGTCTGCGACCTGCCAAGCCAGCAGCGCCAGGGAACAACAGCCATGACATACATGACATATCGCACGTCACAAACTAGCGGTTATCAAGTGTCGCACTCTGAAAGGGATCGCACGGCGGGACTTGACGTAATAACGCCACGGCAGAATCGCTGGCAGAAAGGAAAAAAAAAAGCGCACTTGCAGAAGTGAACTGAAGAAGACGGAACAGCTAAAGGCAACTACGAGGCGGCAGTACCGCGGCACTGCATTCCATTGGATGGACAAGAATGCGACTGTCAACTTTTCGCTTGCATCGTCTTGTCGCCCTTGTTTCTTCTTCGTCTGGATTACGTGGGAGAATTCATGCGTTACTTTAGACTTCTAGTGTATAGTAAGAAAATATACATAGAAACTATAAACAGAAAATGTACATAGAAACTATAAATAGAAAATATGCATAGAAACTATAAACAGAAAATATACATAGAAACTATAAACAGAAAATATACGTAGAAACTATAAACAGAAAATATACATAGAAACTATAAACAGAAAATATACATAGAAACTTTAAACAGAAAATATGCATAGAAACTATAAACAGAAAATATGCATAGAAACTATAAACAGAAAATATGCATAGAAACTATAAACAGAAAATATACGTAGAAACTATAAACAGAAAATATACATAGAAACTATAAACAGAAAATATACATAGAAACTATAAACAGAAAATATACATAGAAACTATAAACAGAAAATATACATAGAAACTATAAACAGAAAATATACATAGAAACTATAAACAGAAAATATACATAGAAACTATAAACAGAAAATATACATAGAAACTATAAATTGAAAATATACATAGAAACTATAAATTGAAAATATACATAGAAACTATAAACAGAAAATATACATAGAAACTATAAACAGAAAATATACATAGAAACTATAAACAGAAAATATACATAGAAACTATAAACAGAAAATATGCATAGAAACTATAAACAGAAAATATACATAGAAACTATAAACAGAAAATATACATAGAAACTATAAACAGAAAATATACATAGAAACTATAAACAGAAAATATGCATAGAAACTATAAACAGAAAATATACATAGAAACTATAAACAGAAAATATACATAGAAACTATAAACAGAAAATATGCATAGAAACTATAAACAGAAAATATACATAGAAACTATAAACAGAAAATATACATAGAAACTATAAACAGAAAATATACATAGAAACTATAAACAGAAAATATACATAGAAACTATAAACAGAAAATATACATAGAAACTATAAACAGAAAATATACATAGAAACTATAAATTGAAAATATACATAGAAACTATAAATTGAAAATATACATAGAAACTATAAACAGAAAATATACATAGAAACTATAAACAGAAAATATACATAGAAACTATAAACAGAAAATATACATAGAAACTATAAACAGAAAATATGCATAGAAACTATAAACAGAAAATATGCATAGAAACTATAAACAGAAAATATGCATAGAAACTATAAACAGAAAATATACGTAGAAACTATAAACAGAAAATATACATAGAAACTATAAACAGAAAATATACATAGAAACTATAAACAGAAAATATACATAGAAACTATAAACAGAAAATATACATAGAAACTATAAACAGAAAATATACATAGAAACTATAAACAGAAAATATACATAGAAACTATAAACAGAAAATATACATAGAAACTATAAACAGAAAATATACATAGAAACTATAAACAGAAAATATAGGCTTAATGAGTAGGTGTTAATAGAAGTACTCGTTGGGTTGTAGCTCCAGTCACCTAGTCCAACTTGTCTGGACCAGTTGGGGAAAAAAAAAGAAGGGGGGGAGAAGAGTGTATCATCCATATATATAATTCTCTTCTTCCCTCAAAACTTTAAACGAGTAGTAAGATGTAAAGGAAAGATCACTCTCTTATTTCCGTGTTACGTTCGTAAGGTGTGAATGAAAATGGTGCGAGTTTGGATATTGACTGGAAGTGGGATTATAAAGGTGGAAGTTGGAAGGGATGGATAGGAAGAGAGTTGGGAAATATGTATACGTCATTTGTGATCATATTAACGTATTTTTAGATTAACACTGCGGTCGCATAGGTTGCAGTGGCCTATGGCCGGCCCTGCAAAATAGCGGCGTATGCTACGCCGCCGGCCGACTAGTAGTGACTATTGCCGTGATCGCTTTTTAAATGCATTAAAAACAAAAAAAAAACAAACTTGTTCACTCAGGGCTCAAGCCTCATAAAGGGGATTAATTCAACTTATACCAGCACATCTGTAAAGTACGATTTCTTTCCCTTGTTTGATAACAAATAATAATTCATTACCAATAGTTAATTAACTTATTTTTTAAAAATTAATTCTCGTTTTGTCAGGTGCAAGAAATAACTGTGCGAAATTTCAACTTCATCCTCTTATCTGCATCAATTCAACTCAAAGGGTAAATCATAAAGTCAGTTAATTTTAAAACGAACATAATCCATTACATTCTACCACATACGTAACAACTGGACAGCGAAATTGATAGACATAGACTGTTAGACGTGCCCCTGTGGAACGAGTTTTGGAAGAATGTTGTATGTCAGCTCTAATTTAGACTTAAAGTTATTCTATCAATCTCAAAATTTCATCCATTTCCGGACTTGATTTAATGACAAAATTTACTTAGAAACACACACACACACACACACACTTGCTTACTAAGTATACGTACGTATTAATAGTTGATTACCTATCATGGACTGAAGGAATATAAGCACACAGTAATCAGAACACCTTCTCATTCACCTTGCCCCTAGATAGATGAGAAATTGTATTTAAGGTAATGAGATGAAACACAGTATAGACAAGGGTAAGTAGAAAAAAAAATCTCGTGGATGCGCCCATGATGAAAGTTTAATGTCGAACGCTGCAAGAGATAGGAACTTTTTGGAATATTCAACATTTGGATTGGACACAAAATCTGTCTCAAATGTTTTGATATGGCTTAAAATTCTAAGACTAATAGTAATTGTAGAAAGACAATATAATAGAGAGAGTCAAAGAGAGAAAGGGGGGGGGGGGAAGAGAGACAGAGAGTGAGAGAAAGAGAGAGAGAGAGAGAGAAATTGCTAGTATTAAATGTCGAAAAAGAACATTAAAGAAAGGGAGAGGCGTGGACTTGGTCACTGAGGCATGGACTTGGTCAGTGAGTCTGAGACACGGTCACTAAGACCTGGACTTAATTACTGGTGACTTGGTCACTGAGACTTCAGTCGTGGACTCGGTCACTGTGACTTGGACTCGGTCACTGTGACTTGGACTCGGTCGTTATGAATTGGACTCGGTCACTGTGACTTGGATTCGGTCAATATGACTTAGACTCGGTCACTGTGACTTGGACTCGGTCACTGTGTCTTGGACTCGGTCACTGTGACTTGGACTCGGTCACTGTGACTTGGACTCGGTCGCTGTGACTTTGACTCGGTCTTTATGACTTGGTCATTATGACTTGGACTCGGTCACTGTGACTTGGACTCGGTCACTGTGACTTGGACTCGGTCAATATGACTTAGACTCGGCCACTGTGACTTGGACTCGGTCACTGTGAATTGGACTCGGTCATTATGACTTGAACTCGGTCACTGTGACTTGGACTCGGTCATTATGACTTGGACGTCACCTAGATGTGGACTCGGTCACAGCGGTGTTTCCTCTAAGAGTTTTCTTTTGGTCTTTAATTAATTTTTATCTCCTGCAAGCACCGAATCCCACACCAAGATATATGACAAGGAACTGGCCACATTACTGTCCCAGCTCGTCCACACTCTGTCAATGTGATTTACGTCACGTGGTCTCACTTCCCATAATTCATTGCGAACGAAACGTCACACGGAACAAGACTGGCAATATGTCTTCTGCCCTTCAACAATACGATCTAATTCTCATTTTATTTCATGTCGTATTTCTTGGGACAAATACTAAAGCTCAAGGCTTGTACTGGCTCTACAAATTAATTCTCAGCTTAGAACGTGGGGACACATGCCTGTACAGAACTCTGCAGATTATAGTCACGTGAAACGATTAAAGGCCCGTTTTATGCTAATCAACAGGTTGACAGGTCGTGCTTTGAGGGATAATGATTTTATTCTTCAAACCAAAATAGCACCAAATTGAGAGAACAATTTTGAAGTGTATGTTTTGTTTAATGCATTATACTGAAAAAGGGTTTGTGCAATAAGAGAGATGTTGAACAAGAGAAACTTACTAGAAAGCTTATGATTATGTGATCATGGCCTCTTTCAGAAGAGAATATGTATCATCTAATAATCTAAGAGAAATGAGATACATTTCTGGCCATTAGATATGGTCAGAATGATGTCGCCAACACAGCAGTGCCATGAGATAAGTTTCTGTGCACTTGATATGGTCAGAATGATGTCGCCAACACAGCAGTTTCATGAGATAAATTTCTGTGCATTAGATATGGTCAGAATGATGTCGCCAACAGAACAGTTTCCCTTATCTCCACACAGCTGTTCAAAGGAACGGCAGGTACAGATACAATTTGGAATCAGCGGCGTCGAAGGCTCTTCAAGGGTGCAGCTCTGTATGCTGTAAGCTGGCTAAAAGTTGCCGGCTCATGATTTTTCCTCAGGGTTGACTCCCGAAAGCCTTTCCCGTGTTTTGGAATAGATGCAAGGCAGCGTTAGTTTCAATTGAAGGTTTTCCTTTTACATGAATGAGTAACCAGGCAAGGCTAACAGTCTTCTCGTTAGTAACTGACAAATGTAGTCTCACAACACACTGCATCAATGTTGTGACAGCATTCCCACGAAGAAACACAAATCAAAAGCATCACAATTGGCAGATAAGAGTAAAGGTCTTACTTGAGACCTTGCGTTCTATGAGAGAAGTGATGTAAACGTTTGTTTCTTTGTTCTACGGTTAACGAGGGTGTCCTGTGGCCAGCACAGCCTTTGCTTTCCCTATATAATGTCGGGTACCCATTAGGGCCGAGCGGTAAAGCGCTTGGCTCCCGAAAGGCATAATTGGCTATGAATCCTTGTGAAGACTATGATTTTATATATATTGTTATGACATGATTAGGAATTGAGTATTTGTTTCGGGAATAAGTGGAAAGTTTTACTTAGTGGCAAATAACGTGGGAGATCTTTAAAAAGTAAGAACGCTCTACTAGACGCTATCAACAAGACGCTCTTCATTAGGTCAGTGAGAATAAGAAGCAGTATATAGTCGGTAGTAATAGACGACATTCGGCGGTTCCTCTCTTTGAGTATTAAAAGTGTTGTTCAAAATGTTCAACAATGTTTATTGTTCAACACTAGCGTCGACTCCATTTATCGATTTTTGACCTTTCGTCGGTGTTCATGTTCAGCATTGAGTTCGGTGTTACCTCCAGTTGGCATTTGTTCCCGTCCGGAATGTATATCACCGCGGAAGCGCTTAACAATACAATGTATATGCATGATTTGTAATAGTTTAGGTTTCGTTTCATTGTATAAAGAAGTTACACTTATTGTCAAAGGAACAGCGATGGTCATCGATACCCAGATTTAGAAGCTCTGAACTTAAACAATGCTCGGAAACCAAAATTTCTTGAAGTGTAGAGCCATGGCCTCTCGTCTTTGGAGCCACTAACGTCCCGACTGTCACACGAGTCTGCATGCCACTCAGACAGACTTTGTCTTGTGAGAACAGACTGACAAGGTTGTACACTGTAATAGGGTACGCTAAATAAACACATGACGCGTGTCAGGCCCAAACACTTGACAAAGACAGAAGGGGGCACTTGAGGAGGAAGATTTACTTTCCTCATCTCTCTTTTTCCTCTTTCTATCTCTCATAATCTTTATCTATCTCTCTTTCTTTCTTTTTCTTCTTCTTCTCTCTCTCTCTTTATTCTCTCTCTCTCTTCTTCTTCTCTTACTTTCTTCTCTCTTTCTTTCATCTCTCTCTCTCTTTCTTCTCTCTTTCTTTCTTCTCTCTCTCTCTTTCATTCTTCTCTCTCTCTCTTTCTTCTCTCTCTCTTTCTTCTCTCTTTCTTTCATTCTTCTCTCTCTCTCTTTCTTCTCTCTCTCTTTCTTCTCTCTTTCTTTCTTTCTTCTCTCTCTCTCTTTCTTCTCTCTTTCTTTCTTCTCTCTCTCTCTTTCTTCTCTCTCTCTCTCTCTTTCTTCTCTCTCTCTCTTTCTTTCTTCTCTCTCTCTATTTCTCCTCTCTCTCCTCTCTCTCTCTTTCTTCTCTCTCTTTCTTTTCTCTCTATTTCTCCTCTCTCTCTCCTTTCTCTCTCTCTTTCTTCTCTCTCTCTCTCTGGAAAATACTATTTTTGTGAAAAATACATTACATAGATCCCTACATATTATCATTATATGGTATAAAATTGTCAGATATTTACTGATATTAAAAAAACAACTGTTTTTTGTTTCAAATCCCACCTTACCCTCTCTCTCTCTCTCTCTCTCTCACACACACACACACACACACTCCCCACACATCCGGTCTTTAACGCATACAGTGTATTGACTAGCAAAATATCGCGTTTTGATTTTTTAAAGAGATCGAGATAGATTTAGATCTATATTTATATGCCAGTGACTATTACAGAAAAAAAAGTATTGGAACTTCCTGCTTTGGTTAAAACCTTTTTATTACAATTTAATTAAATGAATGCTGAAAGCTGACAATGCCTTTTTTTTAATCGCGAGTAGGATTGAGGTTATCCATAGTGAATAACACCCCCAAATGACAATTGTGTCTATTTTACAGGAGATTCTAGTAGTTTTAAGGAGATTTTAATAAGGTAAGGGGATTTTTATGACTTTTTCGTATATTTTGCAATTTCATGAGATTTAAAATGGTTTGATTTAATAATTTAATTTAATAATTTACAACTAGAATTATAGCGGGCCTACTGCGGCAGCATAGGTTACAGTGATCTATGACCGGCCCTGTCTTCATAAAAACAAGCAGACATATTGGTGCTGATTCAGGCCTTAATTCAAGTTGGTTGTGGTTAACCTTAATTTAAGTTAGTATTCATTTAGCCTTAATTCAAGTAGGTGGTGGTTTAGCCTTAATTCAAGTTGGTTGTGGTTTAACCTTAGTTCAAGTTGGTCGTGGATTAGCCTTAATACCAGCAGTGCTAAATCAATGATTATCATGTACATTTTTGTTTAAGTATAGCTTATCAACAGTCGCTTCATTTCTTTGTTATTCAGCCATGTCTGAAAGTCCCCAAAACATCTACTTTTCTCTCCAGTATTTTATTCTTTCATTTCACTTCTAATGCTGGTCTCTATCTGTCTGTTTTTTTTTGTTGTTGTGTGTGTGAGTTTTGTTGCTGTAGACCTCAGGCGTCACGGGGGCACACGGACATTAACGGCCTGCCAGCTAGCAACCTTCTGGCATCGCCGTGACATGTTGAACTTTCTTCTGGAGTGCACAATCTGCATGGCTTGATGAGAAGATACATAAAACAACTGCGCCACCCCCTCCCCCCTCTCCTTCCCGTTTCCCCATCATCTCCTTGACCACCACCGCCATGACTTGTCTTCTACGAATGCTTAGGTTGTGACAGCCTGAAGCGTCGCGGCGCTACTCTACCATCGAGGAGGGAGAGGTGGGCTCTATCCGACGTCAAGGGGGGAAACCTAATGGAGGGGAGAGTGGCGAGTGAGGGGGGTGTTAAGCAGTTGCGCTGACTGTGTCCTGTATTGCCTCCCTGACGAGGAAGGACAAAGATTTATCTCCCTTTAGTCACTCGAGACAGATATCAGTGGATTTTTTTTTTTAAATGAACAGTACGGGGAGGCACTTAAGGGGGTAGGGGCGTCGATAGAGGAAACTGTGGGGAGGGCGGCATAAACGAAAGCCCGCTTTATGTCACGTGTCTCCCCTCCCGCTGGCACGTATACTCGGCACCCTCTGTTCTCTTTCCATCTCCGGGAGGCTCTACCTTAAATGTCGACATGCACCGGAGTACGAAATTACAAATGGCGCCGTGGGGGAGATAAAAACACGCGGGGGTGAAGGGAGCCAGAAGCCTCTAAGTGACCTACCTGAGTAATAAAGATGAAAGTCATTGTTAACGCGAGCTAACACGTAAGGGAGATAGGTCTTGATTAGATTGGAGACGTAGGGATACACAGATACTGAGATAAGTCTTGATTAGATTGGAGATGTAGGGATACACAGATACTGAGATAAGTCTTGATTAGATTGGAGACGTAGGGATACACAGATACTGAGATAAGTCTTGATTAGATTGGAGATGTAGGGATACACAGATACTGAGATAAGTCTTGATTAGATTGGAGATGTAGGGATACACAGATACTGAGATAAGTCTTGATTAGATTGGAGATGTAGGGATACACAGATACTGAGATAAGTCTTGATTAGATTGGAGATGTAGGATACAGAGATACTGAGATAAGTCTTGATTAGATTGGAGATGCAAGGATACACAGATACTGAGATAAGTCTTGATTAGATTGGAGATGCAAGGATACACAGATACTGAGATAAGTCTTGATTAGATTGGAGATGCAAGGATACACAGATACTGAGATAAGTCTTGATTAGATTGGAGATGCAAGGATACACAGATACTGAGATAAGTCTTGATTAGATTGGAGATGCAAGGATACACAGATACTGAGATAAGTCGAGGTCAACATGTGCTTTAACGTGATAGATCTAAAGATAGAATATGTTATAGACGGGAAGACTAGTATGTTAGGAATGCTAGAAAGTTTTCGGTCTTTTCCCTATACTCTATATCCCAACCCTTCGTAAAGAGTGTTGCCAGTCCAAAGCCCGGACAGAGGAGGAGGAGGGTTGGCCGTAAGGCTAGCAAGCTTAACTTTTGAAATATACAATAGAACAGAAACCACAACTACGAAAAGCCCAAAAGTCATTGGTCGTGTGGATTCCTCTCAAGAAGAGCTCATGACGCAAATCACTGAAAACCCATGGGACCTGGTTGTGCCGACAAATGACAGGATGGACATGGATCAAATTGAGGGGGAGTGTTCATGATATTTGCGGTCCTAAGCTCCACTGGGAGTCTAATAATATAAAGTTAAATAAGTTATGCATGCTTAAAAAAACGGGTTTTCGGCACTGTGAGCTAACATATTTCATGAGAAATCTGAAAAGACGCCTATCTTTTTAAAAATTTCCTTGTAAATCTTCATCTTTGGAGACACATACAACTGTTTCCGGCATTACATTTATGAGTGTGGTATGTTTCGGAGGTCGCAAACTGGTCGCTTTGCTTGAGAAGAAGCTTAAGGCCACACAGCAGAAGATCGCATTAGAAAACATCAACTGTCTGACACCTCTATGACGTCATAGTTAGCTATTTTCTAAGGGAATGGGAATAGAAGCCTCTTTTTGGTGCAGTTGTGTGTGTGTGTGTGGTGGGGGGGGGGGGCGTGAACGTGTCAAGGACAATTAGCGTAGCGAGAGAACTAACTGGATCTAGCATGGTCTACATTCTCAGAGATGGGATGCACTTAAAGCCAAGAGTGCACAGACTTGGCTGTCTTGTCTGCATTCATAGCGCTGTGAGATGAGGGGGTAGGGCGTATGATGGAGAATGGGAGAGAACTAGTTTGACGTTGGTATATCTAGCAAAGGAACAAACTTGGCATTAATTCGAACAAACGGAAACAAACTTCTGCAAGATTATTGTTACATCAGCCCCGTCTTCAAGCTAGAGGCAGGTAGGCAGATAGAATGGGTGCTTGAGATTATTGTTGCATCTTTTTTTTTTTTGCTGTTGTTTAAATCAGCCCCGTCTTCAAGCTAGAGGCAGGCGGATAGAATGGGGGCTTGAGATTGTTATTTATTTAATTGTTTTTCAGTTTTTGTTTTTTAATAACGATGGTCACGTGGTTTAACCTTTTAAATGTTGTTTGGTGAGCATGACGTCGCTGGCTTACAGTTCATTCAAAAATCGTGAAGAATTTTATTATATGCCTTTATATATATATATTTATTATATATATACAATCTATGGGCACACCTAATATTTGTAGGTGTTTAAGGGCTGAATAAAAGGCTTTGGCGAGCCGCATGTGGCCATTCCTGATCTCTACAAAGCTGTTTAGTATAAAATTAGAACACACACTCTCTCTGTCTTCACACTCGAAGATACAGTTCAAGACAGTTTAATCTCTTTTGGCTATTATTCTTTTGACAGTCTTCTCCCTTTATAGAGCTACTTCTCTCATTTAATCACGTGACATTGGTCAAAACAAAGATGATTAATTGGTTGAGATATTGCTTTATTTTTTTTATTTTTTTTAAGTCGCCAGCTGCGAATTTTAATGTATGCTAAACACACAGTCATTGCACCTCCTACATGAGTCTTTCTGACATCCCCCCCCCCCTCAACCCTCTCTCAGGTCTTAGAACACATCCTTTTCAGATTTATGGTCCAAATAAAGATGTTTTAAAGTACGCCAACTTGGACACTTCCTTGACGTCATAAATATAGACAGACATGTCAAGAGTTAGCTTTTCTTGAAATGTCCAAATGTTTGCGTCTTCAAGCTCTAGAGGTAAGGATCATGTCCTACCTAGAGGTTGGAGTTTCTTTTTAGCGCAACAGGATACTCGCTACTTTGAATACGGGAGAGGGGAGGGGGCGGGGGTCGAAAAGAAATGAAAGACTTAGCCAGCGCCCCCAGCTGTCGCTTTGCGGATCTGCTGTCCATACCTAGGCACAGGCGGACGTTTGTCTGTGACACGTGAAATTAATAAAACTAATTGTCCTGGAGTCAAGTTTATTTCGTTGGAGTCAGATTTATGAGTTTGTGATGTGTGCAGGATGTCGTCCCGAGAATCTCCTTTGGAAAGAAAGGCGAGATGTCATTGTCTATAAATAGAAGGAAGAATGTGATTGGCTGGCATTTATATCTACTTGACATAAAACGTTTTTAAAAGACTTTTTGTGTGTTTGTGTGCAATGGA
>JAZGLO010000640.1:0-124424 GCA_036873155.1 Biomphalaria sudanica | reverse complement strand
TCACTTTCAAATGCGAAGTGCAGTTTTTAAAAAAACGTAACTTAAGACTATTTTATGTTAATTGTTTGTCTTTTTTTTTAGTTTGTTTTGTAGCATGCGAAGGCCTCGTGGCCCAAACGTCTTTTGTTTTATTTGGTCCCTCAGGGTCACATTTATGCACGTTTATTGTATGTTCTATACAGTCGTTCACCCCTGCAGCAGTATATATATATATTTTTTTTTTGCAGTTAAAGAACCTGTATTTTTAGTATATTAGTAACACTTTTTTCTATTTGGAAAGCGTGGGAAACGTGGTCGCTTGAACGTTTATCTTAACATTGTACTTTAGTATCTTATATATTCTATCTTGTCTTGGCTACCTTTGAAGGCGGTTCGAGGTTCGTCACCCGACTCCAGTACAAGTGTGTGTACAAAAAAGAGAAACCTCTCTCCCAGATACCCCCCTCTCCCCCACTGGTCCACAGCGTCCACATTTGACCATAGTGCTCTGAGCATGCTGTTATCTTGAAAGTAGCGCAGTATAAAAGATATAATTTATTTGTCTTCGCAGATCTGCATTTGCTGTTTATGCGTCTATTTTAAAGCTTTCTTATAAAGACATATTCTATTCTATTCTATTCTATTCTATTCTATTTTATTCTATGCTATTTCAGACTCACGTTTATCTTGACATTGTACTCTAGTGTCTTATAGATAGTTTCTCTACCTGTCCTCCTACCTTCTTATATTCAATATAACCCCCCCCCACACACACACACTTTTTTCACCTACTAGCTCTCACTTTGTTCCTTTTACAAATAGCCATTGGTCATTGTGTTTCCCGGTTTCATTCTTTGACGTGTCCTTTCCGTCTTCTGATCTCTCTATTTCTCAGGACATGACAGAAAGATGTCATCTTACACGCATATGTCATGATGTCAACCCCCCCCTCACACACAAATGTCATCGCAAATGCCCCCCCCCTTTTTTTTTTCTTCCCGTCTATTGCTTTCACTCTTTCTGCTCTTCCTTCAAATATTGTCCAGCTTGACCCCCCCCCCCTCCCTCCCTTCCCACATCTCATTACGAAACGAAGTTGCTGGTCATTCATCTTCGCCCCCCCCCCCCATCCAAATCCCCACCCCCCGCTTTCTTGTACCCATCCCCGGGTCACAGTGACACCATTATTATAATCGAGCATCAAGTATGAAATATCGCGCAGCGTAATCTTAAACACGTTCCACGCTGCAGCTTCATTCTCTGCGCGGTGACATTAGATTCATCAATTTGACATCATGCATCATCCATTTCCCAGGCCTCCGTAGTCTCACCCTTTCTACTCTCGTTCTTCTCTAATCACGAACTGAAAGGTTCTTTATATACCTATATCTATATCTATCTATCTATCTATCTATCTATCTATCTATCTATCTATCTATCTATCTATCTATTTATCTATCTATCTATCTATCTATCTATCTATCTATCTATCTATCTATCTATCTATCTATCTATCTATCTATCTATCTACTCCCATATCTATCTATCTATCTATCTATCTATCTACTCCCATATCTATCTATCTATCTATCTATCTATCTACTCCCATATGTATCTATCTATCTTCTATCTACTCCCATATCTATCTATCTATCTATCTATCTATCTATCTATCTATCTATCTATCTATCTATCTATCTATCTATCTATCTATCTATCTATCTATCTATCTATCTATCTATCTACTCCCATATCTATCTATCTATCTATCTATCTATCTATCTATCTATCTATCTGTCTATCTACTCCCATATCTATCTATCTATCTATCTATATATATATATATAAAGAGAAAGAAAGAGACAGACAGAGACACCAATGACACACATATTCACGCACACACTTTTCCTCTCGCTCTCTCTCTTTCGTTTTTGTCTGTAGAAGCGGGAATGAGCGACGCAGGGTGCGGGTCTGGAACTGTTAGATCAATCTGGAAGATTGAGAATGCTCATCTTCCGTTGTCCATCTCATTACTTCGCTTAAAGCGCCCTGATCCACCTTTTGACTTTCTCTCCTCCCCCCCCCCCCCACCCCTCGCCCATCATTCTTTCTCTTCCTTCAGAATCATTTAGAAATTTATTTTATCTTAGTAAGAGAGAGAGAGAGAGCAGAGAGAGAGAGAGAGGAAGAGAGAGAGAGAGAGAGAGAGAGAGAGAGAGAGAGAGAAGTGTTCATTAACTCCCTTTGCCCTTGGAAATTGATAGTTCTCAATTGTATTTGACACAACCTCCTTTGCTTTCGTACTCGATTTTTTGTGTGTGTGTCCGGGGAGGTGAAGCAGCTCTCGCGAACTGCACCCTGGCGCCCTCATTCCAGCCACCCTCATCTCCATTCGTCTTCCAGTCCCTCCTCACCCGCCCCCCCCCCACTTATTATGTTGTACCACCCCGTTCTGTCTTTGAATGTACAATCGTGTGCACAGCAGACGATCAGCCGCGCCGAGTTATTCCCATCAATGACTTGCAACGAATCGCTTCCGGTCGGCTGGATGTCACTTCACATTCTCTTTCTATCGTCAGTGAGAGCAGTCTTGGTCGAGAGGAAAAGGGAAAGGGGGGAGGGGGGGTGTAAAATGGACGTGAGTTAGTTTGTTGTTGGAAGAAAAAGGGTTAAAGGGGGGGAGGGTTAGTACTTGTAACGGGTGGGATCGACCCCTGTGGGAAAACAGACAGGAAACAAGGTATTTGACAGTCGTGGCTGCAAACGATTCCGCTCGTCTCCTCTCGCACCCGAAATCTCACCGCCCCCCACCTTCCCTCCAGCCCAACGCTCCATTATCGATTTCGATGGTAAAAGAAATATGGCTGACCATTGGCACGTGATAGTGGTATCGATTCGCCGCTTGTAAAAACACAAGTGATTCCCGAAAGTGTGTTGTCCAGGTCTCCTTTGTCATTTCTGTCTTACCTCTTTCTGTCCGGGACTGTCCCTCTTTCTTTCTTTGTGTATGTTTCTTTCTTTCTTTGACTCAGTATCTCTATCTAGCTCTCTTCTCTCTCTCTCTCTCTCTCTATTTCTGCTTGTGTCACTGCCAATTTTTCTTTCTCTGACTCAGTATCTCTATCTATGTATCTCTCGCTCAGTATTTTTGTCTCTTCTCCTCTCTCGCTTATTGTCTCTCTCTCTCTTTATATCTTCTCTGTATGTCTCTCTATTTTAACCTCTCCACTCCCTGTCCAACTCTCTTTCTTGTCTGACTAATCCGTTGGATCTTTTAGGAAACGATATATTTTTTTAATTCTTTCTTTTTTTTTTCATTTTTCTAACCATTTGGAACAGTGGCGTAGCTAGGATGGAGGAAAAGGGGGGTGGGGTCCGAATTTGAAAATCTCTCGAGACCCCAGTTTAGGGGGCCCCCAAATGAATGTCCTAATAATTTTTTTTTACATTAATTATTACATATTACGCCATTATTTTATGTCACCATGTTGAATGTCTAATTGCAGGGGCCCCATATCACTACCTACGCCATTGAATGGGAAGCGTATTTGAAGAAAGAAAGAAAAAAAAAAACCCAGTGAGAACATAAAACTAAAAGATTGGAAAAGGGAGGTAATATCGATGTTTGTTTATTTCTTGACAATTGTGTTTTTAAATTCTCCCATATCGGATGGAAATGTTTTTCTATTGTTGTTGTTGAATTCCTTACAAGTACCAGGATGTGAGACAAATAAACAAATAATAAATTAAATGAGAAAAGTAAAAAAACAAAACATTCTGCATCCCGTTCTCCATTTTTTTTTTAAACTTTAAAACATTGCTTACAATTTTCGATTACATTTTTAACGCAGAGGGTAAGAGAGAGAGGGAGAGAGTGAGAAAGAGAGAGCGTGAGAGAGAGAAAGAGAGGTCGTAAGTGAGAAAGAAAGAGAGAGAAAAGAGATGGAGGAAAAGACGCCGTGAAAGAATTACAGCTGAGTGGAGTTATAAACAGGACATATCTTCACGGCGTCATTAAGCTAGCCAATATATGCGCAAGAAAAAAGGAAAATGTAATCATTAAAAATAAACGTAAGCCCCTCCCCCCCCCCCCCTCCCCAAAAAAAAAAAAACGTAAAAACATGACTACATACCAGTTAATACAGTTTTACCGAATCATCGTCTCTTCTGGTAAAAATCATACCCCGATTTGGTTCTTTTTTTTTTTTTTTTTTTTCACTTTGTTTCCATTCTCCCCCCCCCCCCCCCAATCCCAACTAGTCATACAAAAAGTTATTTAATGTTCACTTTCACGTTGTGGGCATTCTGGCCAACTCGGATATCGCAGGTCCCATTTTTTTTAAAAGCCATGTTGTCGTCTGACGAGGACAAGCGAGGGCTTTGTAGGTTGTGAGCTTTTTTTTTTTTTGGTGTTGGGGGGAGGGTATGATGGAGGAGTACTGAGGAAGGCTAGAGGAAGAGGTCGCGCCGCTATGTAAATTTGCTTCAATGATGTAATGGCCCATTACGTACAAAGGACAGACGGATAACTTTGACAGCAGACGAGAAGTCAGCTCTGATTAATGGCGGCATCACGCATGCACACAATTTACCCGCCCGGTGTTTTTTTTGTGTGTGTGAGTACGAGTGCTTGTGTGTCCTCGTAATTTGATTAGTTGCCTGGAGTTCCCCGTCCTACCCGCCCGTCATCCTCTTTGTCATGCGTAATTCAATTATTTCATCGTGAACTCCCCCCCCCCACCCCCTTTACCGATTCTCCATCTTTTCCCCGCTTCTGAACACCAATTATTGCTCCTTTCATAATGTCGAAATTTCTAGAAATTATTATCTTTGTCATCGCGTGTTTTCCAATCAATTATCTCCCCTTGACAGAATGACAAACTATCTTCCTCGGGATCCAGATGAGATTATTTCCCATTAACACATTCATTGGTTGTCTTCCCCTTAACGTAGTTTATAATACACAGTGGGACCCCCTCCTCCCCCCCCCCCCCCCAAGTCAAACACTCCTTACAAGAACAGTACGTAGTTCTCTCTTGCAATTCCTTACACCTTTCTTAAATGTCCCAAACAAGGAACCTAAAAGAAAAAAAAAATACAGGTGCAGCTAGAATAAGGGTTCTCAAGCACGATAATGGAGTGGCTGTACTTTTAGGTCAATGAGCTACATCACTTTAGAGTGACACTATTTTTACAAAGCTTATATCAACTCTGTCTGTCTGGTAAAAATTGTGTGCACCCAATCTCGGATCAAACTAAAATTTTGCACAATTATTTCTTTTACCTGACCCCACACAAGAATCAATAAACAAGATTGACCAATTAGTTAATGAAGTATTGGTAAGTAATTAATTTGTTTGGCATCTCGAACGAGGGAAAGAAATTTTACTTGACTGAGATGGCTGTATAAGCTGAATTTTTTCCCTTTATTGATCGCCGCTGTAAAGTAAGTTAACTTACAATAACTATACAATCTTCTATTTTTCATAAGCACCGCACTAGCAGATTGGCTAGTATGTCGGCTGGAGGAGACTTGAGCCGTGAGCTCGAATTAAGGTCGTTCCCCCTTTTTTTTTATATCAATTCTTTGAAAAAGCGATTACGGTAAAGTTCCCTTTACATATCAATTTCTTTCTTCCCTCCTCCCCCCGCCATCCCGCTATTTTGCCCAACTGGCCCAGATAAGTCATAGCGCATTGAGAAAGTAAAAAGCATGAAATAGCGCTTAACAAAAAACAATAGCTAAAAATATCTCTAATCGCACAGATTTATTGTTGTCGGTCTAGATCTAGTACAAATTTAATTACATGACTGATCCAGTCTAATTGATACTATTACACTTAGTATAATTTTTTTAAGAATTTTTTTTTTTTTGGGGGGGGGGGGTCTTGTTTTTTACCATGACGACAACCATAACATACTATAACGTTTTTTTTTGATAATCTTCATTTTTAAACTTTTGCGCCTTGAAAAGAAACGTCAAGATTGATCTATAGTTCTTATTATTCATTGCAGTGGCAGACTTAAACTTGATAGCTTTGGGAAAGTTAACATTAATCTGTGACAAAGTATTTCCTATAGAAACAAGAAGATCCTGTGTAGTTAGCTCGTGACAAACTTCCCAGTAGGAACACTTCGTTTTTTTCATTGGAGGTAAAGGCCTCGCGCTGGCCTCGTTTGAGATGTATCATTGTTATGAAGTGTGTAGGTATTGGCTGATGTAATTTTTAGTAGGATTGACGGAATGTGAGTGTATTAAAGAGGGGGAGGGGAGTCTGTTGGAGGAGAGACGTCGGTGACGTAAAGACGTGCAAATATCGATTTTAAGAGAATTGATATATGGTTTAACCTTTGACCTCTTCTATTTGAATTTTATATAGATATATTTCTACTTTTAGCAGTAATATGAATTAAAATTAAAGTTCCCCTTTCAGACATTGCGATCAGAGGTTGTCTGTTTCTGTGGCCCCCAAGGTTTAATGTTTAAAGAGGGTGTCATGTGATCAGTACAATGACATACGCCTTTAATTTTCCCCATGTTATATCAGATACCAATTTGAGCTGGGTGGATTTAGAGATCGCTTAGAGATTCCGAAATTTAAAACCCCAGTCTTCGCCAGGATTCAAACCAAGGACCCCTTCGGTTTGGATGCAAAGTGCTTTACCCCTAAACCACCCTGTCTCAAGCTGAAATATGGGCTACATTTAAAGTTACTTTAGAAAGTGCTGCCCTGGTCTTACAATGGCTGCATGCCTGGACGCTTCGGAGCAGCTAATAGAACTGGTTAACTATTACTTATACTAGATCTTTAAAACATTTTTGTGTGAAAATTCCCGCGGGTGTACACGTGTCTCGGGCTACGATCCCACAACACGGAGATGGATTTCCTCGCGTGCTGCGCTTTCATCAAAACGTCTTCCGCCAACACACGTAGCGCTCCCCGCCGTCCTATTTATCACCACGGGAAAATGGGGGGGGGGGGGGAGGAGCCTGCGGGTGAGTGGAAGTAATTAATCCTGGATGCTTAGGCAAATCGAAGATTGATGAGGGTCAATCACTGCATGATGTTGGGTGATCAATACACACCCTCCCCCCCCCCTTTTTACCATACCTCCCCCGCGTCTCTCCCCCCCCCCCTCCACACCGGTGTTGGTGGTTGCTCCTTGATTAATGGAAGCATGAAGCGCTTGCATGTCGAGTGGTCACTAATCGATGGGCCACTGGTCTAAGCTGCGGTGAGACGAATGAGTGATCAAGTTGACATCTGTGGGATTCGAACCGAAGGGGGATAGTTGGATTTGGGAAAAGGTAGGGTGGGGGAGGGGCGCGAGAGTGAAGGAGAGGATAACTCAGGCAGTCGATCTGTATCCCACGTTGAAGGAAGCGGAACAGGAAATAGATTAAAAGCCTCATTGACGTTAATTACACGCCAACAAGGCAAGTCAGAAACATTCATTATGACCAGATTTTTTTTTTACATCGCCAAAAAAAAAAAACTTAAAAAAAAAAATTCTAACTGTATAATTAGGTGTATTATGATTCTAGCCTCTTGATCTGTTAGAAAATTAAACTTAATTATCTCTTAGGAATACGGTTTTCTGTAGATTTTTTTTTTACTGGGAAAACAATATTAGCTGGTCTCTACAAGTCTTACTAAATCTGAAGGGGTGTTATGGATGTGTGCGTGTGCATGTTTCTATGGTGACGGTGGGAAGGGGGCTAGCGATTGGTTGTGAATGATGCAACATGGGTGGCATTGTCGTCATTTAGTTGTAGTTGAGGGAGACGACTCCATAACGTGAGAAAAAAACAACTCATCAACACTTACTTATTTTGTACACCGGTTACACCATTTCCGCCATGTATGAAAGTATCCAGACATGCCTAGGATTTCATTTGAATGAGATTTGCTGTCTGGGGCTACGTCACACCTTGCCAGACTGTTTGTGAAACATAGACATTGTGTTTTATAACTTCTATATTGACCTTGTTCTGTCAGTATGGTCGTCTATTGATTGTGGTTTGAACAAGCTTATTATACATAGCAATGTTTGTTTCGTGCATGGTGAGCGGGCTGACAAAGACTTTGTTCAAATCTCGTTTTTTTTTGTTGTGACATTATCAAGTCCATAGATCTTTGTCAAACAAGAAAAATGTCTTTCCAGGAGCAACCCCTGAACAAACATTCTCTGTGATAGATTTGAGAGTTTGAATGTGAATTTCTCCTCGACTTGCAAGCAATCTATCGCTAGACAAGGTCTCTTTTCTGCCAGGTCTCACTTCTACCAGGTCCCACTTCTACCAGATCTCATCTCTGCCAGGTCTCACTTCTACCAGGTCCCACATATGCCAGATCTCACCTCTGCCAGATCTCACTCCAGCCAGATCTCACTTCTGCAAGGTCTCGCTTCTACCAGATCTAAATGTGCATGGTCTCACTTCTACCAGATCTCACTTCTGCAAATCTCGCTTCTACCAGATCTCACTTCTGCCTGGTCTCACTTTTACCTGGTCCGACATATGCCAGATCTCACCTCTGCCAGATCTCACCTCTGCCAGGTCTCACTTCTGCCAGATCTCAATCCAGCCAGATCTCACTTCTGCAAGGTCTCGCTTCTACCAGATCTCACTTCTGCAAGGTCTCGCTTCTACCAGATCTCACTTCTGCCTGGTCTCACTTCTACCAGGTCCCACATATGCCAGATCTCGGCTCTGACAGATCTCACCTTTGCCAGATCTCACCTCTGCCAGGTCTCACCTCTGCCAGATCTCACTCCAGCCAGATCTCGCTTCTGCAAGGTCTCGCTTTTACCAGATCTCACTTCTGCCAGATCTCACCTCTGCCAGATCTCACTTCAGCCAGATCTCACTTCTACCAGATCTCACTCCAGCCAGATCTTACTTCTGCAAGGTCTCGCTTCTACCAGATCTCACTTCTGCCAGATCTCACCTCTGCCAGGTCTCACTTCTGCCAGATCTCAATCCAGCCAGATCTCACTTCTGCAAGGTCTCGCTTCTACCAGATCTCACTTCTGCAAGGTCTCGCTTCTACCAGATCTCACTTCTGCCTGGTCTCACTTCTACCAGGTCCCACATATGCCAGATCTCGGCTCTGACAGATCTCACCTTTGCCAGATCTCACCTCTGCCAGGTCTCACCTCTGCCAGATCTCACTCCAGCCAGATCTCGCTTCTGCAAGGTCTCGCTTTTACCAGATCTCACTTCTGCCAGATCTCACCTCTGCCAGATCTCACTTCAGCCAGATCTCACTTCTACCAGATCTCACTCCAGCCAGATCTCACTTCTGCAAGGTCTCGCTTCTACCAGATCCCACCTCTGCCAGATCTCACTTCTTCCAGATCTCACCTCTGCCAGATCTCACTTCAGCCAGATCTCACTTCTACCAGATCTCACTCCAGCCAGATCTCACTTCTACCAGATCTCACTTCTGCCAGATCCCACCTCTGCCAGATCTCACTTCTTCCAGATCTTACCTCTGCCAGATCTCAATTCTGCAAGGCCTCACTTCAGCCAAGCCGAAATACTTTTATGAAAAAAAAAGGAATTTCATCTAGAAATGATGAGATCCGTTAAAGTCGAAAAAGCAAAAGGTGGAAGGTAAGGTATGAAAAAAAAATTAATCAACAGCCTTATTGATTTCCTTAATTACACACATATATTAAGATTCATGTTATTGATCTTGTACAGTCGGTGATCGATTGTTGTGTTTACTGACAGGTGAGAATCAGCATTTTAATTGGGAAAAGGAGGGGGGGGGGCATTTGATGAGAGGGGGGGGGGAGACGTTCGAACTCGGTAGTGGAAAGAAGTGCTGATTAAAGAGGTTGTAGCTGTGTGTGTGTGTGTGGAGGGGGTAAGACTCGGTGTCATTAATCAAAGGGACAACAAGGAAGATGTACTTACAAGATCGCCAAGACATAAGACATTACATGAACAAATGTTTCAGCTCTCGTACAACCAAATAGACTCTTACGTAGAGCCCAGGCTCTATATATTTAAATTTACTTACATCGTATTCAGTTGTTTCTAAAAAAAAAAAACCCCAAAAAACAACAACCTTTTCAACCTTTTTCCTTTGTATTCAGAACTTTGCGGATTGCTGCTGCGCTTTAGACTGCTGTTTTATGGTATCTAGTTCGAAACCCTGACCGCTGTCACCCCTGCCATTTTGTAGACTTCTTTTTAATTTACTTTAAGTAACAAATGAACAATCTCGTTCATTTTATTAATTATACATTACTAAAAAGCTTATGTGTGTCTGTCTGTTGGTCTGTCTGGTAAAAAGTCTGAACACGTTTTTTCTCAAGTTGAAAATTTGCGCAATTATTCATTGGCTTAGTCAATACACGAAAAAAGAAACATTGAGTCGATCAATTAACTGGTGATTAATTTTCTCGATATCAACAAAGGAAAATAATCCATCAGTAATCACAGATATCGTTAAATATGTCTGGGTTTTTTTCCCCCTTATATAAATGTAAACGTTATTTCCCTTGTACAAAAATTGTATCAGACAGACACACATGCAAACAGACAAAGTGAGTTCATATAAAATTGTAAAATTAAGGATACTTATTGTCTTGCATTAGTGTTTTCTATGTCTCAAAAATTCAATTCTCTTGGTCAAAGGCCACCCTCAGCAAGGTAATAGAGAGTGTCAATTATTAGTTTGAAGCTGACTCTATTACATATTCCTTTAATTGGATAATGGCCAATGGCCTGGAGGTTTTAACTCCAGATTGTCACATCGCTGATATGGATTTGGTTATATCTTGCGTAAATCATGTTGTCTTCATCGATGGCTCGTATCTTGTTTCATGTGAACTAAGTCTTAGAAACTCTACAGAGTCTGGACCTTTAGTTACAGTCCAATCTTGTTACGATGTTAACTACATTATTACTCAGCACATTTTTAAAGACATTCTGAAACATTATTCCACAGAAATCTACTGTGATCGTAATTATTTGTTTTAACCACATGTGATGGAACCTCTGCTATAAACTTCCAGATCTCCAGACGAAAGCAAACATTATTTCTAAAATCCGCTGGGATAGGAATCGGAGACCTTGACTATCTCTAGCCATATGATCTAGAACGCGGCCATACTCTCCTCTATGTATATTAGAGGTGAATTACTGTCCCGCTATTTCCGCGTCTGCGGTCTGGTATAATGAGTGTGATAAATAAATGTGTACCCTTTAATTGCTAGCGACATTCTGAAGCTGATAGTCCCTTCCTGGTCCATCTTAATCACTAAGAATAACTGACCCCCGAAACCCAAAGGGTCTGTCTAATTATGAGAGGTCGCAGTGATACTTAGACCTTGTCTGCAGACGAGATAGTCTCGCGCCATTATTTAAATGAAAGCACGGCGAAGGCATTCCTTGATAATAGATGTACAAAGAACCACGACCTGCGGGCTTAATCGAGTCATGTTCATGTGAAAACAATATAAGCCTATTTATAAACACTGGTCCATGTATTATTTTCTTTGAATTCCAGCAGCATTCGGAATGCACATCCTTTAATCTAAAGTAGTTGATTAGAAAGGGTTATCCCCTTTTTTTTTAAAACCTGTAAATAGAGTGGTTGGATCTTGCAGATATTAGTGTCTTTTCAATAATGACACATTGTTTTTCCGTAGTAATATTTTGTAGACATGGTTCGTATCAAGAATAGCGTGATATAATCAAGAATATATATTTTTGGGTGCATACTGTATAAAACGTGAATATACTAAGCAAACTTTCCAATACGTTTCAAAAAGCTGAAAACATACACTATTAAATATATATATAGAAAATTTAAAGAAACCAAGGCAGAAAGAGTTTACAAAAAGTATATAAAAATTAAACACCTAACCCAAAAAGTAAGCAGACAGCTGCAGAGTGAATACATAAACAATGTAATATCTAAAGATAACAACAAAAACCTATGGTCATACATTAAGTCTAAGAAAATGGAAACAACAGGCATAGCGCCATTAAAAGATGAACATAACATAATACATAATGATAATGAAACTAAAGCAAACATCCTAAACAAATACTTTGCATCAGCATTCTCAGCCCCAGGAGACAAAGACATATTTCTTAATTTGAACCAAGTAGACAACATAGAAGATTTAGTAGTACAAGAAAATGGAATTCAAAAACTATTAGCCAACACCAAACCAAATAAAGCGTCTGGACCTGATGGTATTCCAGCTAGATTACTCAAAGAACTAAGCAATGAGCTAGCCCCAGTGTTCAAAATACTCTTTCAGGCATCGCTTAACCAGGGCAGAGTACCAAAGGACTGGAAAGAAGCTAATGTCACCCCCCTATTTAAAAAAGGAGAAAAATCTGATCCAGGAAACTACAGACCAGTATCACTTACCAGCATCACATGTAAAATACTAGAACACATAATATGTAGCAACATCATAAACCACTTAGACAAATATAATGTCCTCACCCCATACCAACATGGCTTTAGGAAATATAGATCATGTGAAACACAACTAATAGGACTAATTGATGATTTCTCAAAAGGTTTAGATAATAGTGAACAAATAGATGCTATCTTACTAGATTTTTCCAAGGCTTTTGACAAAGTTCACCACCATAGTTTGCTTAAAAAATTAAAATATTTCGGCATTAACGGTCCACTGCATCAGTGGATTAAAGATTTTCTGATAGGGAGAGAACAAACTGTAATAATAAATGGCTCTAAATCAACACCAATAACAGTAAACTCAGGTGTACCTCAAGGAACAGTCTTGGGTCCACTACTATTTTTAATTTACATAAATGATTTACCAAATTGCATTAGTTCAGGAACAAAAGTCAGATTATTTGCAGACGATTGCATAATATATAGAACAATAAAAACAAAACAAGACACAGATATTTTACAAAGAGAATTAGATGAATTACAGAAATGGGAATCAAATTGGAGCATGTCTTTCCACCCAGAAAAATGTCAGTTGTTAAGAGTAACACAAAAACTAAAACAAATTAATTCCACTTATCTTATTCATGGCAAACCAGTAACACAGACTAAAAACTCAAAATACCTAGGTGTTATAATAAATGAAAAACTGTCATGGAATCCACATATTGATGAAACTATAAAAAAATCCAACAAAGCATTAGGGTTTATTAAAAGAAATTTCTATAAATCAAATAAGAACATAAAACTAAAATGTTATTTAACCTTGGTTAGGCCAATAATAGAATATGCATCCACCGTGTGGGACCCCTCAACTCAAGAAAACATTAAGAAACTGGAACAAACACAAAATAGAGCAGTGAGATTCATAACAAACGAATATTCACATTTGACTAGGGTAACACCATTAGTAAAATCACTAAATTTAGAAAGCCTTCAGGACAGAAGACTCAAAAGTAAAGTAGCAATTATACATAAAACACTGAACCATAATCTTCAAATACAAAAACAAAATTTAATAAAATACTCTGAAAGACACAAAAATAAAGGCACATTCCTCGTCCCATATGCTAGGACAAATTTGTACAAATACTCCTTCTTCCCTAGTGCTATTAGAGCATGGAATGGGTTGCCTGAGCTAGCCAGAAAAACCAGTGACTTGGCAGAATTTAAGTCATTGGTTAATATGCATGACTAAATGCATGACGCGTAGGACGTAATCATCTTCTTTTTTGAAGTAACGTCTGTATTATATAAGATAAGAAGATAAGATAAAAAAGGTTCCAGCCAAAGTTAAGGCGATGCAGCAATGAAAGTACTTCCTGAGATCCTGAAAACAAAAAGAATTGGTGCAATGAAAACACGAGGTATGCAGCACGCACCAACAGACATCTTCAACTGAAACATTAGATTGGAAGGCTGTACACTCATCTTCATCCTATTTGTTTTGGACTGATCACACGTGACTTAATTGTTGGTCACACCTGTCTTGACCCAGATCATTTTAAACGGCCATGCAATTAAAATCTTGTTATTTTTGGACGCATTGCTTTTATTAGTTTCAGAGGCGGAAAAAACATTCTTGATGATTCAAGCTACCTGGTCAGGTGTTTCCATTTTTTTTTCCAAACATTTCATTGTGCCGAGAATGAACTGACAAGGTGTACTATGTAATTCTTTGATGGAGCTAGTTAGAGTTAAAGCACTGACTCCATTACCCTTAGAGTCTAGAGATATAAAAAAAGGGTTGATTACAGAACTGGACAGCTGTTCTATCTTAATGATAGGAAATCGAAAGGAATAATTCTTCACTTGACTACCTACAAATTGTTGGCTGGTATTTAAAGTTTGAATGGAGACTTTGAAAGTGTTTTTTTTTTGTGTTGTACGTGTGTGTTTTTTTTTTTATCTTCCTTTAGATTTGGAAAGTATCACATCCCATGATTCCTATCCCAACCTTTACTACGCAGCCGTCGTGTTGTAACTGTAAACAGCTAGCCCAATTAAATCGTTGTAAGCGTATTAATCTCTAGATGCGAAACTTGAATAAACTTGAATAAACATTAAACATCTATGAAGCTAATCTAAAACGTTAATGATCAATATATACAGCGTTAAACTTCAATGTAGATCTGCACAGCAAGGGAGATGAACTATTGTTTAATCCTGTGCACTCCCGTTTGAGCATAGGGCCGCAAACACACCTCTCCACCGAACTCGGTTCTGAGCAGCTTTCTTTATCTGCTCCCATGTCATTCCAGTATCCACAGCTTCAATGAGGGTCTGCCCACTTTCCTCTTTCCTTGTGGGTTCCAGTCAAGTGCCTGCCTTGCAATATTGGTAGCTGGTTTTCGCAGGGTGTGTCCTATCCAGCTCCACTTTCGCTTTGTGATGTCTTGGGCTATGGGTTTTTGTCTAGTTCTCTACCACAAATTGACAGTAGTTATCTTTTTTAGCCACCTAATTCCTAATATCCGGCGTAGGCATCCGTTAGAAAAGGTCTGGAGCTTTTCCATATTTGTTTTAGCGACTCCCCATGTTACAAATGAACTATTACCCGAAACAATTTGAACAAAGTGTACCTCCCTTTGACCACCACGTCCTTCTGTAACTGGTGTTCTGCCTGTCCTCCGTATTTCATCTTTGACTCCCCCATTTAGAACCTCAACTACGACTACGACAGCTAATAACAAGCTATCTTTCTGCTATAATATTCGTCATGGCTAAATCAGAAACACGCATATATACTCCAGAATTCCAAACTTTTCACAGGAAGGCCGGGGGATGGCGTAGGGGGTTCGAACCAAGCCTTATCGAGGCGGCAGTAATGGTTGATGGTATCTGCTATAAAGTTTGAGCAGGGTTGACGCGGATGAGTGATGCTTGCAGTCATGGTTGATGCTATCTGCTGTTAAGTTTAAGCAGGGTTGACGCGGATGAGTGATGGTTGCAGTCATGGTTGATGCTATCTGCTGTTAAGTTTCAGCAGGGTTGACGCGGATGAGTGATGGCGGCAGTCATGGTTGATGCTATCTGCTGTTTAAGTTTGAGCAGGGTTGATGCGGATGAGTGATGGTTGCAGTCATGGTTGATGCTATCTGCTGTTAAGTTTGAGCAGGGTTGATGCGGATGAGTGATGGTTGCAGTCATGCTTGATGCTATCTGCTGTTAAGTTTGAGCAGGTTGACGCGGATGAGTGATGGCTGCAGTCATGGTTGATGCTATCTGCTGTTTAAGTTTGAGCAGGGTTGATGCGGATGAGTGATGGTTGCAGTCATGGTTGATGCTATCTGCTGTTTAAGTTTGAGCAGGGTTGATGCGGATGAGTGATGGTTGCAGTCATGGTTGATGCTATCTGCTGTTTAAGTTTGAGCAGGGTTGATGCGGATGAGTGATGGTTGCAGTCATGATTGATGCTATCTGCTGTTAAGTTTGAGCAGGGTTGACGCGGATGAGTGATGGTTGCAGTCATGGTTGATGCTATCTGCTGTTAAGTTTGAGCAGGGTTGACGCGGATGAGTGATGGTTGCAGTCATGGTTGATGCTATCTGCTGTTTAAGTTTGAGCAGAGTTGATGCGGATGAGTGATGGTTGCAGTCATGGTTGATGCTATCTGCTGTTAAGTTTGAGCAGGGTTGATGCAGATGAGTGGACGACTGTTAAAGGGCAGTGTAGCAGTCGGAGTCTGAAATTTTAACGTGTGTTAACGGTACGTAAAAAACGTGGTGATGATGGTGACGTGATGAACCGTAGTCCCTCAGTTGAGAAGGTAAGTCCTTTAACACTTGGCCACCCCCCAGATATCAAAACACATATACACGCATTTCCTTCGTCATGAGACTATATAGATCAATATATATATATATTTCAAAGGTTAAAGTGTGAGCCGTGCTACAAGTCTTGTTCTCAGCTGAAACAAACCAGCAACGCGAGTTGTCGGTCCCTAAACAACAAGATCATATCTCTGTGACCGGCCATCTTAGATTTTGGAGCGGAGGTTAATTTATTCTCGAACATTCTTTCCCCTGGTCCGTGGGGGGGGGGGGGGGGGCGTCTAGGGCAATAAATAATACGGTAAGTCGTTGCACGTGAAGGGACCCGGTGTAAAATCCCGTAAATCTTGACGAGGGCTGGTTCAACTCCACCCTCGGCTACCCCGTCCTCCTCCTCCTCCCATACTGCCTCGGCTCCTCTTCCTCCTGAGACTAGAGTAATAAACCCTGGTTTACTCCAGATAACGACCGTGACATAGTGGGAAGGGGGGGTAGGGAGTCGAGCGGAGGTCGCAAGGAAAAGAGGAAAAATACATGGGGGGGGGGGATAGGGTGCACAGGAATCGGGGGGGGGGGCTGGATTCACATTTTAGCGTTGACTATTGTCTATTAGTATGTTGGTGACGATTCATGTGTGTGTGTGTGTGTGTGTGTGTGAGCCCGGGTGGTGCTTCGTCTGAGGATTAGTTACAAGAGATGGATAAGAGTCAGGGGATAAGAGATAGAGAGAGAGAGAAAGAGGGCAAAGAGAGATAAGAGGGAGGGAAAAGAGGGTAGAGAGAGAGTGATAAAGGGGCGAAACAGGTTGAGAGAGAGAGAAGGGTGAAATAGGTAAGAAAGAGGAGAGAGAGAGAGAGAGCAGAATCTTGTGTGATTGGTTCTAGTTACGGAGAACGATTAGTACGTTACTATGACAACGTATATCTGTACGCTAAAGTGGACAGGTCTATTTGATCTGACAATAAACTGTGTGAATAATAAATGGAGCAATAGACATTGTTGTCAGTAGAAGAAACTCTCTTCTGTAGGAACTGTCAATGCTGTCAGTAGAAGGAACTCTCTTCTCTAGGAACTGTCAATGCTGTCAGTAGAAGGAACTCTCTTCTCTAGGAACTGTCAATGCTGTCAGTAGAAGGAACTCTCTTCTCTAGGAACTGTCAATGCTGTCAGTAGAAGGAACTCTCTTTCTCTAGGAACTGTCAATGCTGTCAGTAGAAGGAACTCTCTTCTCTAGGAACTTTATTGTTATGCTGACGTCATAAATTCTATAAGGAACTCGAGAACCTGTTGTTTATATATAACAGACTTTAGAAGTTTAATTAAGACTGTACAACATGTATTTACTGACTATCTACTATATGCAATAGATGATGGTGTATACGTTATTTACCTTCTTAACATCCCCTTAACTACGGCACCGGCAATTAAGACATTCTATCCCGACACTGACTCCAGAACAACAATATGTTTATTATGTGATTACATACATGTTTTTTTTAAATTATTATTATTAATTTTTCTCTTATTTTATTATACTAATTGGGTTTGAGAGACAAAGACTAATGTGCTATACAACATAGTCTAGGTAGCAAGATGTCAAATACGCCAGGCATAATTCTTTGTTAGAAGGGCAATCAGTTTCAGAGGAATCATCATATCGTACTAAGCCCATCCGCAATAGTTAATTATAGACAATATTTTTTGCCAATGCTCAATCATTCTTACTGACATGTTGAGTATGTTTAATATCAGTTCTTAGGTGCCCCGCACCAGCATATCCCATAATTCTAGTGGTGATTTTTTTCTAATTGAACTTCTGGCCCATCCCTAAGCCCCCCGCCCCTTTCCACTCACATACGTGTCACAAATCAAAGTGTATGATTTATACGAAAACACGCTTCACAATGGCTCATAAATTGACATGTCAACAGTGGACATAAACTCCCAAGTGACAGAAAGTCCAGGTCTCAAGACAGGCAGTGACGGGCAAACACTCTGGCGTATCCACCGTCGTGTCAGTTCAGAGTTATCAGCCCCTGACTGTTGATTACCCTCATAAATTACCTGGCTCCTCTACACAACAGTACGTGTTCCTTTGATGGCGCGTAGTTTGTGCAATCCTGGAGCAATGCGTACTTTTGGAGGGGCCCCTCCTGTTCTAATAGATTGGGCCCTAAATCTGCCCCCCAGAGAAGGGGAGGGGAAGGGAAACGGGCACGCAATAAAAGAAGTAGATTATCGGATTAGATCGTAAATCTCCGCGGTGTCACCGGATTGAGAGGTCGACCATTAGGACATGAGTTGTTAAGAAATATTCAAGTGTCTATAGACACAGTTCGCTAAACTTGTCTTTTACTGATATAGTCACTCCCCCCCCCCCGGTGCCACATATCTATTTATAGTTCACACACAGGGGCGGACTGGCTATATGAGCATTCGGGCAAAGGCCAGGTGGGCCGGTAACCTAATGGGCTGGCAGGGCCACAGAAAGGGCCGCATGTATACCACTATGACAAGTATTAAATTGTTAAAGATTTTATAATATTCTCTTATAAGGGGTCCTCTGAGTGTCGTGTTAAAAAGCGATTAAAAAGCAACAGATGACTTGTATTCCTTATAAGGATATAGTGTTCACTGTATACATGTGCACAATTATCGACACATTATCAAAGTTAACAGTGACTTTGAGTAAACGTAGACCTAGAATTGGAGCCCCATCATATGATATACAAGTTATGGGCCGAATGGTATAGAAATGCCCGGGCCGATTTTGACACCGAGTCTATCTATCTATCTATCTATCTATCTATCTATCTATCTATCTATCTGTCTATCTATCTATCTATCTATCTATCTATCTATCTATCTATCTATCTATCTATCTACCTATCTATCTATCTATCTATCTATCTATCTATCTATCTATCTATCTATCTATCATGTCTATTTATTTAGATATATATAAAGAGAGAGACAACGACAGTATACCTATTTCCCTAACAATTTATTTTTTTCTCTTGCAAAGTTAAAAAAAATGACGCCCGCATTACCGAGGAATTAGCGTCACAGGTAATTAGCGACATTATATAGACGCCCTAGTCTCACTTCTCTTCACTCCCCCACCCCACCCCAGAGGCGTTGTATGGGTAGCATGGGGCGGTTGGGGGGAGGGGGAGGGCTAGTTCCCGCACAAAAGATATTAATCTCTTAATATGATGTTAATCCTAATGCCACAACTACAGCTGTCAGTCCCCCACTACAGAATCCGAAGCTCCAGTTGTATACATGGGACGTAACTTAGAATTAACGTAGAGATACTGATGTGTACGTGCAGGGACCAGATCGAACTTATGTTATCTAATGTCATACGTTTTGTGGGGGTGTGTGGGGGGGAAGGGGGGGTGTTGGGTAGAGAAGCGTTGAATTGAAGCCAATGGAAAGTTCTTATACTTATATAGATCCTTATCACTTGTGGGAGGGGGGATGAAAAGCACCACCTGGGCTACAGGCTCGTAAATCTCCAGTTTAAAAAATAATTTTCTCGATGTGGAAAAGTGACAATTGATCTCCCCTCTTGAAACTCGTCTTATTTTTTTTTTCCTCCTTCCATTGGAGAGGTCTTAAAGGGGAGATAAGAGAGGTTTTATTGAGGAAGTTCGGCCAGATTAGCTTTGGTGTTGCTCCGTACACTTAGAGGGTTCACGGAGTTGTTGAAGCTATTAGCACAAGTTCTGTCGCTGGGGAAGAGGATGTGGTTCCATAAGGTGCTCCTCAGGGCCGGCCTTAGGCCACTGCAACATGCGGTCGCAATGGGCTCCGCATTTTCATAGGCAACGAGCTAATTCTAAATCTCCCGAAAACTCATGATAGTCTCCATGAAAAAATATACAATAATGGTCGTATTGGCGTGTCATTCAATGTAGAAAACGTCAAATTCAACGCCCGATATAACAAAGGCGTTGTCAGCGTTCCTTTAATAAAAAATGTAATAATAAGGCGAATTTTAACCGAGGCAGTTTCATTATCTTCTTTACTGTAAGAGTCACTGGCATATAAATATAGATCTAAATCTATCTCAATCTCTTAAATTAAAAAAAAAACACACAAGCGATATTTTTTTAAAATGCAATTGTGAATTTGTACGTAGTAAAGAATGAAAAAAGGCGAATTTGTTTTCTAATACAAAATACAAAATATTAATTGTCACTTATTATCCTTATCCCTTTACGGACTGGGCCACGAGCAACCCGTTTCGCATAGGGCCTCGCAAATGTTAGGGTCGGCCCTGGTGCTCTGGTATGGATCTGTCCATACTTCATGATAGAATCTTACATTAATATGGTTGTCTAGAAAATGTAACACTCCGTGCGATCATCTGTTTTTAGGGCCGACTGTTATAGAGGGTTTCATGTGGCCAGCAAAACGACCTACCACATTACACCAACGCATGCCAGGTCGCCTACACATTAGAGACGAATGGACTGAATGAGTACTAGAAGAAAAAACAACGAAGTTTTGAACTCGAGATCCCTCGGTTCGGAAGCCAAGCGCTTGACCACTTGGCCACCACACCCCTTAAGGAGCCTGTGATGTGGCCGTAGAGTAACCTTTTTTTTTTTTTGACAGTGGTTAACAGGACATCGAGGGGTCCAATTGTTGTATTCTAATGCCTTCATTTAAGAAGCGGTCTTTATAAGTTTCATTTTGACTGCATTTTTGACTACATTCAAACACTAGAGTTAACGCTCCCTATCTTTAATTGTAATATATGGACATAATCGAACATTGAATGTAAACACATATTCTTTATCTGTTGTTAGCTTAATTCAGCGATTTCAAGCTTTTTTTTTTTAAGCGGGAGTCAAATAATTTCCCTGCACATGTATCACAGGCCGCATCACAACTAAAAAAAAATCAAGTGCAACTCGATTCTATTCTGCATCATCATGCGCTGTTGGGAAAAAATTTAGGGACCTGATAGCATGGCATCATGGTTAGCATATGGCCCGCGGGCCGTAGTTTAGTCATCACTTAATCAATGCAGTCATTGCCAGACCTCCCCTTCCACACCAACCCAGGTAATGGCATCGTTCAGTATTAAATTCCAAAGCAGAAACTTGCGTCGAAGGCGTAGGAAGCGGCATCGCTAAAGAAAAACTCGACAAGTCCGTCAAAGTTACTGCTATATATAAAAGTCGTAAACCCTCTGGCAGGAAGTCATAAACTGAATTAAGCTTTAAAATAGAAATCGCTTCCAATTATTGCGTCATTGGTCTTGACAAGGTTATGGGCGGGTGGTGAATAGTTTGATCGCTCCAAGAGTACTTGCTTTGTTCGGATTAGAAATGCCTAGCTTTCCACTTGGCAAGTCTTGTTGGCAGTTGCATCAAGTAGGTTGGGAGAATACTTACGTTTGATTTCTAGATTTCGTCAAAATCGTGAACCCGCCTATCAAAATAAAAGACGTTTGTTTGGCGAGAAGTTGATTGGATGCTGGGTTGATATGAATTATTTAATAAAAGCAAGGTCACTTTCTAAAGTCGATTGAAGAAGCAGGTAAAGAAAAGTAAACTATAAAGCAGCTTTGTCTGCGTCAGGTATGGCAAAACATCTAGGTCAAATCTGGGTCTAATATACAAGTAAAAATCTAATTTAGGTGTTGATGACAATACCTCAAATTCTACTGAAACAGGAAGTCCTGGCAAATCTTTCTTTAGTGATATGTGATGGTAGCTTTTTCACATTCGCTTGTCCCTTACTTTTTTTTTACTGTTGGAACCTTCTCCCTGTCTTTAACCAGTATTAGAGTCTCCCCCATTTACAGCCTGTCCATTCCTTAATGTTCTCCTATATCTTCTTCTTCATCAGTCTTCTTTTCCTGGCACTGTTCCCTGTAGGAAGGTCTTTGCAAGCCCTGAGGTGCTCATTATATAGCCGTACTTACTTGTCTTCGACAATGGTCAGGGGGCGCAGTCGCCGCCAGTGTGTTCTTCTTTCGTATATCCTGGTATGTAATGCGCTCTTTGCATGAGATACATAGAATTCGTTCTGTAACATCTCAATTTCATGGCTAGGACTTTCCTCTTCAGTGGCACTTGCAGAGTAGTTAGAACCAGTGGCGTCACTAGGGTCGGTGTCACTTTAATATAGAAAAACTACATTAACAAAAAAAAGATATTTTTTTTACCCATTGATTTTGTGTAGCGCTATTTCACGCTTATAGACTCAATACGCAATGATCATATCACTCATCTGGACCAGTTGGGAGAAAGAAAGTGATATCTTAGTGAATTTTACCATAATTGCTTTTTAAAAACATTTATAAAAAAAGTTGAATGACCTAAATTTGAACTCATGGATCATGTCTCCTTAAGCCGACATACTAACCACTCTGCTAGTGAAGTGCTTATGAAAATAGAAGATTGTAGATCTATTGTTTGTTTCAAACTTACTTCAAAGCAGCGACCTATAAAGGAACAGTTTATACCACCACTTCTGTCAAGTACAATTTCTTTCCCTTCTTTCTTACCATACAAAATAATAATTACCAATAGTTAATGAACTAAATTGTTGTTTTTTTGTATTGATTCTTGTGTTGTCAGGTAAAAGAATTATTTGTGCAAACTTTAAGCTTGATCCGAGATTGGGTGTCGGAGAAATAACGTGTACAAACTTTTTATCAGACTGACAGACAGACAGACAGAGTGAGTTGATAAAAGCTTTGGTAAAATAAAAAAGAGAGAAGAAAAAGAAACTTGCACGGTAAAAAGAAAATAAGTTTTGATATGATTTGTTCACATTGTGACTGACTAGAAGAGAATCCTACATACTTCTTCCACAACGTACATTACATTGAGTGTACCATCGCCTTCTAACTGTACGTCTGTGTGCTCCTCGTGTCTGTCTGTGTCAGAGTGAGTACACAAGGAGCTCACTCTTAAAACAAGTTTCTACTGACACCACCTGTAAACACTAGCCTCAACAAGATGTCGGACGACTTTTAATGCTGTCTTTTTTTTTTCACCCTAACCTGTCCCACCTAAACAACTCTCCCGAGCGCCGCCTTTGCCATGGCCCATCACTCATTTCCCACGTCACCTGACCTACACCACATCACAGAGATTGAAAGAGCCTTTCTCCCCCCCCCCCCCCCAATCCAGCCCTTGCAACAGCAAACATGAAAAGGAATGGTCTCTCCTACTGTCATTTAGAACGTAAAGGTCGGTGTTAGAAAGAGATAGCAGCACGCGCGCGCACACCACACACATACACACACACACAAGGTGTCCCCACTCTCTCTAATCATTCCAATGGCTCCAAACAGTGAGACTCTTTCAACTGGATCTCGTGCCCTACCCCCCCCCCCAAAACCTAACCTACAAAGCCTTCCTCGGGCTGTTAGGGTGTCTATCTGACATTAGCATCTTGCAAGAGTTGGGAGCCTCGGTTTGATCCTCTAGAGAGGAATCTGAGAGGAGGGCGCGATTGTGTGAGTGAAGAGGTAGAGGTGAGTGCATCGATCAAAGAGGCGGCTGAGATTTTGTTCAAGGCCCCCCCCCTCCCTTCCATTCTCTTTCAGAACAAAGTTTTTTACAGTAAAATTCTACACGAAATTTTTGTTTATCATTCAGTCATGTCAGTCAAGACTTTGTCAGCGTCGTTTTTTGAGCTGCGTGTCAGACTAGGTGTCAGTATCTGTGTCAGTCCTTATGTTAACCGCTGTGTCGGTTCTTGTGAAGGTCAACTTGTTCGTCATTGTATCAGTCCATGTGTCAGTGTTTGTGTCAGTCAGTCTCTGGGTCAATGCTTGTGCCAGTCCCTGTTGTCATGTGTCAGTCTCCGGGTCAGTCCATGTGTCAGTCTCCGGGTCAGTTCATGTGTCAGTCCATGTGTTGGTCTCTGTGTCAGCACATGTGTCAGTCCTTGTTTCAGTCCGTGTGTCACTACATGTCTCAGCCCCTTTGTCAGTCTCTGGGTCAGTTCTTGTGTTAGCTTCTGGGTCAGTTCTTGTGTCAGTCCCAGTGTCAGTCCCAGTGTCAATCAATGTGTCAATCTATGTGTCAGTCGATATGTCATTCCTTGTATCAGTTCCCTTTTCAGTTTTCATCCTAACAGTACTGCCCCCTAATGTGTTACTCGACACAAGAATCGCGCATCATATTTAACAGCATACAAAAATGGCGACACTTGGCCAAGGCATCGTCTGGGGCAGTAGTTTACCCCTTTCTTTCATCCTTCGGGCATCGCATTGACTTTGTTACACAATCGGCCCACCCTAGTTGGTGTGCGCGTGTGTGGTGGTGATGGAAAGTGTCACTTATTCATCAAGAGTTCCACACACACACACACACAGCCCCAAGTAGCCGATGCTTTGCTCTATTCCGGTAACAGGACATTAGTTTACAGAAACCTTCATAGGAACTACAAAGTAACGTCATTTTAACGTCATGTTAACGTCATTTTAACGTCATGTTAACGTCATTCTTAAAGAAAGGTTTAAAAAAATAGTTGATAAATCCCACCTTCTCCCCGTAACCTCAGATCTTTAATCTAACCCTTCTCATCTCTCTCTCTCTCTCTTTCTCTCTCTCTCTCTCCACCCTAACAGCCCCCCTTCCCCATAACCATAACTCCCCACCCGTCTTACTTCCCCTTTTGATTTGACAAAATAATTTTTTTTTTTCTATCTCCTTCAGTTTCACTGGTGGGGAGTAGGCAAGAGAGGGACTGGGGGGTGAGGGGTGAGGTTGTAGACTTCACGAGTTAAATGGGAACAAGTTGAGCTTCTCTCCCCGAGGGTCGGACATCAAAAGCTAAAAGATTATGAACATGACGGGGGGCTATCTCTGGCAATGATCAACGCGAGGAGGGACGAAGGATTCTTCTGGCGTCTTTGTTTATCTGGCCATCATCCTATACTCCCAGATACTCGCTCGGGAAGGTATAAGACGGGCTGTTGTTTGGTAAAGACAGGGAGGAGGATCGCCCAGGGAGGTGGTAGTAATGTGGGGGAGGAGGGGGGGGTTAATGGGGTGTGCGTAATGTTTAAGTGAAGTCATACTTTACAAATCTTTAAAGTAAATTCTAGATGCTGGAGGGATGGGTGGATCTAAGGAGGGAAAACAAAAGGGGGGGCGGAGAATGGGAAGAGTTGAAAATCAAAGGGCGACACAGCGCCCTTCTTTGAAATGAATATTTCCCGTTACCCGGGAGCAGAGAACTGATTAGTATGTATCTTGATCTTGGCTGACCCAGGGTCAAGTTTAAATGTCTACAAGATAAAAATCACATCTTGACGTGATCAGAAGTCCATCTGACCAACACTCATCAAAATACTACCTTCCTCTCCCATAAGACTTATTGTTGTTGCTATGTTTCCATTTATGTCGCCCCGGGGGAAGGGGTGGGGGAGTCAAGTTTGTGTGAAGACAATCTTCAGTATTGTCTGACAGCTAAAGGTCATCGTGGCATCTCTAGCTCTTCTCAGATTTACTGTTTCAGAAGCAAGAGTTGGCTGGATTCGCTTGGAAAATAAACTTAGACTAAAACCAAGCTATACCCAAGACGTTTTTTTTTTGTTTTTTTTTTAAACAGAGAAGTTTAATTAAGAATAATACTGGCAATGTCTCCGATTTGGTTAAGCATGAGTGCAGTCAGTGAATTACATGACTACGCAGAACCAGTTGTGACCTGCATATTTTTCCACTTCTGATGCAGACTAAGCATCTACCAGACGTCACACTACCAGAAAAAAAAATTTGCAGGAAAATAATTTCAGTCAGGGGCGGACTGGCTTTCAAAGTCGGCAACGGCATGACCATACAATCGGGCCACAAATGGCGTTCCAAAATATGGGTACCCATTCGTGCCTACCCTATTATAAGTAAAGCTTGAGTGTCCTATTTCTTAATCGCTGTTTGCGAATAAAGGATTGAGGCTTCCCAGACTGCCCAGTGGTACTGGTATGGTCTAATCCATTATAACTGCTAATTTTACATGTCTGTAAATGATATTTTAGAAAATTAATAGGAGAGCTGGTCACTACACTCACGTGTTCAATTTACCAGAGAATGTTAAAAAATATTGTCATTCGCAGTAGCCCGATAATAGTTACATATTGGTTTATAAATTATACTAATCACTAGCTAGGAGTTAGCAACAGACTTCAAGACCAAAGTTGAGAGGTGGCCGTAAGGTAGAGCGCTTGGCCTCCGAAATGAGAAGACTTAATTTTGAATCCCAATGGAAAGCTGTCATTTTCCTTTTTATTAATTTTTTTCGGGACATCCCAAGTCCTCTCTAGGCAGAGAAGTGTCCTGGCATTAGTTACTGAGAGTAAAGCCGGTTTATGCCAGTTTGTTGGTCATTGTATAAAAAATACAATAACATGCATATATGTGACTCTGCCGGACCAAGTAAAACCAAGAACTACAGGGCTACGTATACACATGTTTATAGTATTTTCTACGTATTTAGCACGGCATAGACTTCGTGTTCTTTCATCACAACCTCTAGTTCCTAGCTATCTCAGACATAGTACAAACTTCAGGACATCAGTCCGCCATCTTTCTTCGAAGGGATATCATTTTAAGACGTAACTTTCCTTCCTTCCTCGCCCCCACCCCTCTCTCAGTATCTCTAACTATGTTTTTTTTCTTTTCTTTTTAAATTCATCTTTCAAGGGGAGCTAATTTATAGGTGGGAAAGACCAAAGTTGCCTGGCCTTAACTCCCATAATTCTTTCCCCTGTTTTAATAGTAATTTAGTTTTTGATTCATCTTCGGCTACCATAGGTCGCCCAGATGCCTCATCCATCAGTTGGCTTTATTTATCGCTTATTCGCCTCTCCGTGAAGTGTGGTCGTTGGCTCCTGGACACTGGCTCATACATCAACCGTCTCGGAATGCCCCCACCGCCTACCTCACCCTGGCCTCGCCCCTTCTTGCGGTTTCCCCTCTTTAAAAATGTTGACTTGTTTGTTCTCTCTAGATCAAGCACATCTACCTCATCTTGTTCATGGTGACATTTCTGTAAGTCCATAATTTAAGTCGTAACACAGTTTGGACAAGTTCGAGTCGTTAGTCTGACTCGCTGTGGACTTATCATGGTAATTAGCGTCGAGGATTCTCACTTAATTCTGTTCAAGTGACCCCCCCCCCCGACTGAACAATTTCGGTTTTGGTTAAAAAGAATGTATTCATTTTAAATGGCATACACCACTAGATTATTACTTACAAATAACAAAAAATAAAACTGAATAAAATATTCAGAAAGATAAAGGCGAATTTCTTATTCCATATGCTAGGACAAATTTGAACTAAAGCTCATTTTTCCCTAATGCCATAAGAGCATGAAAAGACTTGTCTCAATCAGCGAGGAAAAAAAACATTGATTTAGTTGAATTGAAGTCTCTAACATGCATGACTTGATGAGCTCATTGATACAGGAGGGACGTGTTTCTATTTTCTTTTAAACGAACGTCTGTAATTTATAAGATAAGATAAGATCATTGGCCTCATTTAAGTCCGTTAGAGTCTGGGCTTCAGAGACTGGATTTAAAAACCTTCAGTTTGAGTTAGTATGTCACAGAATACAAGTAAATGCCCCCCCCCCCCTCGCCGGTCTGTGGTGTTGGAATTAGAAGTCGGGGGATATACGTAAAGAACATGACCATAACTTGACTAACATGACTCTGTTCCCAAGAATTCCAAAGAGTTCCACCTTCTGACGCAGATATTGTTAGCTCTTGACACAGGAATAGATTTCATCTCTAACGAAGATATTGTATGGGGACTCTGGCATATCAAACAAACAGAAACTTTTGTTGAAAAATCGTGTATTTCTAATACATACAGGAATTCATATTGACTTTTAAAAATATTTTTTTTATTTAAAAAAATGATTGCATTCAACTTGACAGCACGACACTCTGTGCACCTTATTCTTAAAGACATGGCAGTAGGACACTCTGTGCACCTTATTCTACTTGGCAGCACGACACTCTGTGTACCTTATTCTTAAAGGCATGGCAGCACGACACTCTGTGCACCTTATTCTTTAAGACATGGCAGCACGACACTCTGTGCACCTTATTCTTTAAGACATGGCAGTACGACACTCTGTGCACCTTATTCTTAAAGACATGGCAGCATTTACTCTCACCTGAAGATAAATTCAGTTTTGATAATCTGAACTCTTAATCTCTCATTTCCATCACCGACTTTTGACTTATGACATAAACACATGACTTGACAGTCATGCGAGGATTAGTTCAGACATAGTACGTATTGGCAAATCTAACAAGTGAACGTTAAAGGAAGCTGAAAGGAAAAAAAAAAGAAGCACAAAAACTTAAAAAAAACATAGCTCACGTAAGGGGAAGATCTGCTCATTTACAGCCATATCTCTCAATACTGTATGATTTATCTCTTTTTTTCGATATCAAACAAAATGAATGTAGTGAAAATATCTTATTAATAAATTGTTTAATTTTTTTTATTGATTCATGTTTTGTTAGGAACAATGACTAGCTGAGTAAAGTTTTAACTTGAGCTAACCATTGGAAGTGGAAAAAAATGACGTGTTCACAATTGTGTACCAGACAGACAGAGTTGATATAAGCTTTGTGTTCACAATTGTGTACCAGACAGACAGAGTTGATATAAGCTTTGTGTTCACAATTGTGTACCAGACAGACAGAGTTGATATAAGCTTTGTGTTCACAATAGTGTACCAGACAGACAGAGTTGATATAAGCTTTGTGTTCACAATTGTGTACCAGACAGACAGAGTTGATATAAGCTTTGTGTTCACAATTGTGTACCAGACAGACAGAGTTGATATAAGCTTTGTGTTCACAATAGTGTACCAGACAGAGTTGATATAAGCTTTGTGTTCACAATTGTGTACCAGACAGACAGAGTTGATATAAGCTTTGTGTTCCCAATAGTGTACCAGACAGACAGAGTTGATATAAGCTTTGTGTTCACAATTGTGTACCAGACAGACAGAGTTTATATAAGCTTTGTGTTCACAATTGTGTACCAGACAGACAGAGTTGATATAAGCTTTGTGTTCACAATTGTGTTCCAGACAGACAGAGTTGATATGAGCTTTGTATTCACAATTGTGTACCAGACAGACAGACAGAGTTGATATGAGCTTTGTGTTCACAATTGTGTACCAGACAGACAGAGTTGATATAAGCTTTGTGTTCACAATTGTGTTCCAGACAGACAGAGTTGATATGAGCTTTGTATTCACAATTGTGTACCAGACAGACAGACAGAGTTGATATAAGCTTTGTATTCACAATAGTGTACCAGACAGACAGACATACAGACAGACAGACAGAGTTGATATGAGCTTTGTGTTCACAATAGTGTACCAGACAGACAGAGTTGATATAAGCTTTGTGTTCACAATTGTGTACCAGACAGACAGAGTTGATATAAGCTTTGTGTTCACAATTGTGTACCAGACAGACAGAGTTGATATAAGCTTTGTGTTCACAATAGTGTACCAGACAGACAGAGTTGATATAAGCTTTGTGTTCACAATTGTGTACCAGACAGACAGAGTTGATATAAGCTTTGTGTTCACAATAGTGTACCAGACAGACAGAGTTGATATAAGCTTTGTGTTCACAATTGTGTACCAGACAGACAGAGTTGATATAAGCTTTGTGTTCACAATTGTGTACCAGACAGACAGAGTTGATATAAGCTTTGTGTTCACAATAGTGTACCAGACAGAGTTGATATAAGCTTTGTGTTCACAATTGTGTACCAGACAGACAGAGTTGATATAAGCTTTGTGTTCCCAATAGTGTACCAGACAGACAGAGTTGATATAAGCTTTGTGTTCACAATTGTGTACCAGACAGACAGAGTTTATATAAGCTTTGTGTTCACAATTGTGTACCAGACAGACAGAGTTGATATAAGCTTTGTGTTCACAATTGTGTTCCAGACAGACAGAGTTGATATGAGCTTTGTATTCACAATTGTGTACCAGACAGACAGACAGAGTTGATATGAGCTTTGTGTTCACAATTGTGTACCAGACAGACAGAGTTGATATAAGCTTTGTGTTCACAATTGTGTTCCAGACAGACAGAGTTGATATGAGCTTTGTATTCACAATTGTGTACCAGACAGACAGACAGAGTTGATATAAGCTTTGTATTCACAATAGTGTACCAGACAGACAGACATACAGACAGACAGACAGAGTTGATATGAGCTTTGTGTTCACAATAGTGTACCAGACAGACAGAGTTGATATAAGCTTTGTGTTCACAATTGTGTACCAGACAGACAGAGTTGATATAAGCTTTGTGTTCACAATTGTGTACCAGACAGACAGAGTTGATATAAGCTTTGTGTTCACAATAGTGTACCAGACAGACAGAGTTGATATAAGCTTTGTGTTCACAATTGTGTACCAGACAGACAGAGTTGATATAAGCTTTGTGTTCACAATTGTGTACCAGACAGACAGAGTTGATATAAGCTTTGTGTTCACAATAGTGTACCAGACAGAGTTGATATAAGCTTTGTGTTCACAATTGTGTACCAGACAGACAGAGTTGATATAAGCTTTGTGTTCCCAATAGTGTACCAGACAGACAGAGTTGATATAAGCTTTGTGTTCACAATTGTGTACCAGACAGACAGAGTTTATATAAGCTTTGTGTTCACAATTGTGTACCAGACAGACAGAGTTGATATAAGCTTTGTGTTCACAATTGTGTTCCAGACAGACAGAGTTGATATGAGCTTTGTATTCACAATTGTGTACCAGACAGACAGACAGAGTTGATATGAGCTTTGTGTTCACAATTGTGTACCAGACAGACAGAGTTGATATAAGCTTTGTGTTCACAATTGTGTTCCAGAAAGACAGAGTTGATATGAGCTTTGTATTCACAATTGTGTACCAGACAGACAGACAGAGTTGATATAAGCTTTGTATTCACAATAGTGTACCAGACAGACAGACAGACAGACAGACAGAGTTGATATGAGCTTTGTGTTCACAATAGTGTACCAGACAGACAGAGTTGATATAAGCTTTGTGTTCACAATTGTGTACCAGACAGACAGAGTTGATATAAGCTTTGTGTTCACAATTGTGTACCAGACAGACAGAGTTGATATAAGCTTTGTGTTCACAAAAGTGTACCAGACAGAGTTGATATAAGCTTTGTGTTCACAATTGTGTACCAGACAGACAGAGTTGATATAAGCTTTGTGTTCACAATAGTGTACCAGACAGACAGAGTTGATATAAGCTTTGTGTTCACAATTGTGTACCAGACAGACAGAGTTGATATAAGCTTTGTGTTCACAATTGTGTACCAGACAGACAGAGTTGATATAAGCTTTGTGTTCACAATTGTGTTCCAGACAGACAGAGTTGATATGAGCTTTGTATCACAATTGTGTACCAGACAGACAGACAGAGTTGATATGAGCTTTGTGTTTACAATTGTGTACCAGACAGACAGAGTTGATATAAGCTTTGTGTTCACAATTGTGTTCCAGACAGACAGAGTTGATATGAGCTTTGTATTCACAATTGTGTACCAGACAGACAGACAGAGATGATATAAGCTTTGTATTCACAATAGTGTACCAGACAGACAGACAGACAGACAGAGTTGATATGAGCTTTGTGTTCACAATAGTGTACCAGACAGACAGAGTTGATATAAGCTTTGTGTTCACAATTGTGTACCAGACAGACAGAGTTGATATAAGCTTTGTGTTCACAATTGTGTACCAGACAGACAGAGTTGATATAAGCTTTGTGTTCACAATAGTGTACCAGACAGAGTTGATATAAGCTTTGCGTTCACAATTGTGTACCAGACAGACAGAGTTGATATAAGCTTTGTGTTCACAATAGTGTACCAGACAGACAGAGTTGATATAAGCTTTGTGTTCACAATTGTGTACCAGACAGACAGAGTTTATATAAGCTTTGTGTTCACAATTGTGTACCAGACAGACAGAGTTGATATAAGCTTTGTGTTCACAATTGTGTTCCAGACAGACAGAGTTGATATGAGCTTTGTATCACAATTGTGTACCAGACAGACAGACAGAGTTGATATGAGCTTTGTGTTTACAATTGTGTACCAGACAGACAGAGTTGATATAAGCTTTGTGTTCACAATTGTGTACCAGACAGACAGAGTTGATATAAGCTTTGTGTTCACAATTGTGTTCCAGACAGACAGAGTTGATATGAGCTTTGTATCACAATTGTGTACCAGACAGACAGAGTTAATATGAGCTTTGTGTTCACAATTGTGTACCAGACAGACAGAGTTAATATAAGCTTTGTGTTCACAATTGTGTACCAGACAGACAGAGTTGATATAAGCTTTGTGTTCACAATTGTGTTCCAGACAGACAGAGTTGATATGAGCTTTGTTTCACAATTGTGTACCAGACAGACAGACAGAGTTGATACGAGCTTTGTGTTCACAATTGTGTACCAGACAGACAGAGTTGATATAAGCTTTGTGTTCACAATTGTGTACCAGACAGACAGAGTTGATATAAGCTTTGTGTTCACAATTGTGTTCCAGACAGACAGAGTTGATATGAGCTTTGTATCACAATTGTGTACCAGACAGACAGACAGAGTTGATATGAGCTTTGTGTTCACAATTGTGTACCAGACAGACAGAGTTGATATGAGCTTTGTGTTTACAATTGTGTACCAGACAGACAGAGTTGATATAAGCTTTGTATTCACAATAGTGTACCAGACAGACAGACAGACAGACAGACAGAGTTGATATGAGCTTTGTGTTCACAATAGTGTACCAGACAGACAGAGTTGATATAAGCTTTGTGTTTACAATTGTGTACCAGACAGACAGAGTTGATATAACTTTTGTGTTCACAATTGTGTACCAGACAGACAGAGTTGATATAAGCTTTGTGTTCACAATAGTGTACCAGACAGAGTTGATATAAGCTTTGTGTTCACAATTGTGTACCAGACAGACAGAGTTGATATAAGCTTTGTGTTCACAATAGTGTACCATACAGACATAGTTGATATGAGCTTTGTGTTCACAATTGTGTACCAGACAGACAGAGTTGATATAAGCTTTGTGTTCACAATTGTGTTCCAGACAGACAGAGTTGATATGAGCTTTGTATTCACAATTGTGTACCAGACAGACAGACAGAGTTGATATAAGCTTTGTATTCACAATAGTGTACCAGACAGACAGACAGACAGACAGACAGAGTTGATATGAGCTTTGTGTTCACAATAGTGTACCAGACAGACAGAGTTGATATAAGCTTTGTGTTCACAATTGTGTACCAGACAGACAGAGTTGATATAAGCTTTGTGTTCACAATTGTGTACCAGACAGACAGAGTTGATATAAGCTTTGTGTTCACAAAAGTGTACCAGACAGAGTTGATATAAGCTTTGTGTTCACAATTGTGTACCAGACAGACAGAGTTGATATAAGCTTTGTGTTCACAATTGTGTACCAGACAGACAGAGTTGATATAAGCTTTGTGTTCCCAATAGTGTACCAGACAGACAGAGTTGATATAAGCTTTGTGTTCACAATTGTGTACCAGACAGACAGAGTTTATATAAGCTTTGTGTTCACAATTGTGTACCAGACAGACAGAGTTGATATAAGCTTTGTGTTCACAATTGTGTTCCAGACAGACAGAGTTGATATGAGCTTTGTATTCACAATTGTGTACCAGACAGACAGACAGAGTTGATATGAGCTTTGTGTTCACAATTGTGTACCAGACAGACAGAGTTGATATAAGCTTTGTGTTCACAATTGTGTTCCAGACAGACAGAGTTGATATGAGCTTTGTATTCACAATTGTGTACCAGACAGACAGACAGAGTTGATATAAGCTTTGTATTCACAATAGTGTACCAGACAGACAGACATACAGACAGACAGACAGAGTTGATATGAGCTTTATGTTCACAATAGTGTACCAGACAGACAGAGTTGATATAAGCTTTGTGTTCACAATTGTGTACCAGACAGACAGAGTTGATATAAGCTTTGTGTTCACAATTGTGTACCAGACAGACAGAGTTGATATAAGCTTTGTGTTCACAATAGTGTACCAGACAGACAGAGTTGATATAAGCTTTGTGTTCACAATTGTGTACCAGACAGACAGAGTTGATATAAGCTTTGTGTTCACAATTGTGTACCAGACAGACAGAGTTGATATAAGCTTTGTGTTCACAATAGTGTACCAGACAGAGTTGATATAAGCTTTGTGTTCACAATTGTGTACCAGACAGACAGAGTTGATATAAGCTTTGTGTTCCCAATAGTGTACCAGACAGACAGAGTTGATATAAGCTTTGTGTTCACAATTGTGTACCAGACAGACAGAGTTTATATAAGCTTTGTGTTCACAATTGTGTACCAGACAGACAGAGTTGATATAAGCTTTGTGTTCACAATTGTGTTCCAGACAGACAGAGTTGATATGAGCTTTGTATTCACAATTGTGTACCAGACAGACAGACAGAGTTGATATGAGCTTTGTGTTCACAATTGTGTACCAGACAGACAGAGTTGATATAAGCTTTGTGTTCACAATTGTGTTCCAGAAAGACAGAGTTGATATGAGCTTTGTATTCACAATTGTGTACCAGACAGACAGACAGACAGAGTTGATATAACCTTTGTATTCACAATAGTGTACCAGACAGACAGACAGACAGACAGACAGACAGAGTTGATATGAGCTTTGTGTTCACAATAGTGTACCAGACAGACAGAGTTGATATAAGCTTTGTGTTCACAATTGTGTACCAGACAGACAGAGTTGATATAAGCTTTGTGTTCACAATTGTGTACCAGACAGACAGAGTTGATATAAGCTTTGTGTTCACAAAAGTGTACCAGACAGAGTTGATATAAGCTTTGTGTTCACAATTGTGTACCAGACAGACAGAGTTGATATAAGCTTTGTGTTCACAATAGTGTACCAGACAGACAGAGTTGATATAAGCTTTGTGTTCACAATTGTGTACCAGACAGACAGAGTTGATATAAGCTTTGTGTTCACAATTGTGTACCAGACAGACAGAGTTGATATAAGCTTTGTGTTCACAATTGTGTTCCAGACAGACAGAGTTGATATGAGCTTTGTATCACAATTGTGTACCAGACAGACAGACAGAGTTGATATGAGCTTTGTGTTTACAATTGTGCACCAGACAGACAGAGTTGATATGAGCTTTGTGTTCACAATTGTGTACCAGACAGACAGAGTTGATATAAGCTTTGTGTTCACAATTGTGTTCCAGACAGACAGAGTTGATATGAGCTTTGTATTCACAATTGTGTACCAGACAGACAGACAGAGTTGATATAAGCTTTGTATTCACAATAGTGTACCAGACAGACAGACAGACAGACAGAGTTGATATGAGCTTTGTGTTCACAATAGTGTACCAGACAGACAGAGTTGATATAAGCTTTGTGTTCACAATTGTGTACCAGACAGACAGAGTTGATATAAGCTTTGTGTTCACAATTGTGTACCAGACAGACAGAGTTGATATAAGCTTTGTGTTCACAATAGTGTACCAGACAGAGTTGATATAAGCTTTGCGTTCACAATTGTGTACCAGACAGACAGAGTTGATATAAGCTTTGTGTTCACAATAGTGTACCAGACAGACAGAGTTGATATAAGCTTTGTGTTCACAATTGTGTGCTAGACAGACAGAGTTTATATAAGCTTTGTGTTCACAATTGTGTACCAGACAGACAGAGTTGATATAAGCTTTGTGTTCACAATTGTGTTCCAGACAGACAGAGTTGATATGAGCTTTGTATCACAATTGTGTACCAGACAGACAGACAGAGTTGATATGAGCTTTGTGTTTACAATTGTGTACCAGACAGACAGAGTTGATATAAGCTTTGTGTTCACAATTGTGTACCAGACAGACAGAGTTGATATAAGCTTTGTGTTCACAATTGTGTTCCAGACAGACAGAGTTGATATGAGCTTTGTTTCACAATTGTGTACCAGACAGACAGACAGAGTTGATACGAGCTTTGTGTTCACAATTGTGTACCAGACAGACAGAGTTGATATAAGCTTTGTGTTTACAATTGTGTACCAGACAGACAGAGTTGATATAAGCTTTGTGTTCACAATTGTGTACCAGACAGACAGAGTTGATATAAGCTTTGTGTTCACAATTGTGTTCCAGACAGACAGAGTTGATATGAGCTTTGTATCACAATTGTGTACCAGACAGACAGAGTTGATATAAGCTTTGTGTTCACAATTGTGTACCAGACAGACAGAGTTGATATAAGCTTTGTGTTCACAATTGTGTTCCAGACAGACAGAGTTGATATGAGCTTTGTATCACAATTGTGTACCAGACAGACAGACAGAGTTGATATGAGCTTTGTGTTCACAATTGTGTTCCAGACAGACAGAGTTGATATGAGCTATGTGTTTACAATTGTGTACCAGACAGACAGAGTTGATATAAGCTTTGTATTCACAATAGTGTACCAGACAGACAGACAGACAGACAGACAGAGTTGATATGAGCTTTGTGTTCACAATAGTGTACCAGACAGACAGAGTTGATATAAGCTTTGTGTTCACAATTGTGTACCAGACAGACAGAGTTGATATAACTTTTGTGTTCACAATTGTGTACCAGACAGACAGAGTTGATATAAGCTTTGTGTTCACAATAGTGTACCAGACAGAGTTGATATAAGCTTTGTGTTCACAAATGTGTACCAGACAGACAGAGTTGATATAAGCTTTGTGTTCACAATAGTGTACCAGACAGACAGAGTTGATATGAGCTTTGTGTTCACAATTGTGTACCAGACAGACAGAGTTGATATAAGCTTTGTGTTCACAATTGTGTTCCAGACAGACAGAGTTGATATGAGCTTTGTATTCACAATTGTGTACCAGACAGACAGACAGAGTTGATATAAGCTTTGTATTCACAATAGTGTACCAGACAGACAGACAGACAGACAGACAGAGTTGATATGAGCTTTGTGTTCACAATAGTGTACCAGACAGACAGAGTTGATATAAGCTTTGTGTTCACAATTGTGTACCAGACAGACAGAGTTGATATAAGCTTTGTGTTCACAATTGTGTACCAGACAGACAGAGTTGATATAAGCTTTGTGTTCACAAAAGTGTACCAGACAGAGTTGATATAAGCTTTGTGTTCACAATTGTGTACCAGACAGACAGAGTTGATATAAGCTTTGTGTTCACAATAGTGTACCAGACAGACAGAGTTGTTATAAGCTTTGTGTTCACAATTGTGTACCAGACAGACAGAGTTTATATAAGCTTTGTGTTCACAATTGTGTACCAGACAGACAGAGTTGATATAAGCTTTGTGTTCACAATTGTGTTCCAGACAGACAGAGTTGATATGAGCTTTGTATCACAATTGTGTACCAGACAGACAGACAGAGTTGATATGAGCTTTGTGTTTACAATTGTGTACCAGACAGACAGAGTTGATATAAGCTTTGTGTTCACAATTGTGTACCAGACAGATAAGGTTGATATAAGCTTTGTGTTCACAATTGTGTTCCAGACAGACAGAGTTAATTTGAGCTTTGTATCACAATTGTGTACCAGACAGACAGAGTTAATATGAGCTTTGTGTTCACAATTGTGTACCAGACAGACAGAGTTGATATAAGCTTTGTGTTCACAATTGTGTACCAGACAGACAGAGTTGATATAAGCTTTGTGTTCACAATTGTGTTCCAGACAGACAGAGTTGATATGAGCTTTGTTTCACAATTGTGTACCAGACAGACAGACAGAGTTGATACGAGCTTTGTGTTCACAATTGTGTACCAGACAGACAGAGTTGATATAAGCTTTGTGTTCACAATTGTGTACCAGACAGACAGAGTTGATATAAGCTTTGTGTTCACAATTGTGTTCCAGACAGACAGAGTTGATATGAGCTTTGTATCACAATAGTGTACCAGACAGACAGACAGACAGACAGAGTTGATATGAGCTTTGTGTTCACAATAGTGTACCAGACAGACAGAGTTGATATAAGCTTTGTGTTCACAATTGTGTACCAGACAGACAGAGTTGATATAACTTTTGTGTTCACAATTGTGTACCAGACAGACAGAGTTGATATAAGCTTTGTGTTCACAATAGTGTACCAGACAGAGTTGATATAAGCTTTGTGTTCACAATTGTGTACCAGACAGACAGAGTTGATATAAGCTTTGTGTTCACAATAGTGTACCAGACAGACAGAGTTGATATAAGCTTTGTGTTCACAATTGTGTTCCAGACAGACAGAGTTGATATGAGCTTTGTATCACAATTGTGTACCAGACAGATAGACAGAGTTGATATGAGCTTTGTGTTCACAATTGTGTACCAGACAGACAGAGTTGATATGAGCTTTGTGTTCACAATTGTGTACCAGACAGACAGAGTTGATATAAGCTTTGTGTTCACAATTGTGTTCCAGACAGACAGAGTTGATATGAGCTTTGTATTCACAATTGTGTACCAGACAGACAGACAGAGTTGATATAAGCTTTGTATTCACAATAGTGTACCAGACAGACAGACAGACAGACAGAGTTGATATGAGCTTTGTGTTCACAATAGTGTACCAGACAGACAGAGTTGATATAAGCCTTGTGTTCACAATTGTGTACCAGACAGACAGAGTTGATATAAGCTTTGTGTTCACAATTGTGTACCAGACAGACAGAGTTGATATAAGCTTTGTGTTCACAATAGTGTACCAGACAGAGTTGATATAAGCTTTGTGTTCACAATTGTGTACCAGACAGACAGAGTTGATATAAGCTTTGTGTTCACAATAGTGTACCAGACAGACAGAGTTGATATAAGCTTTGTGTTCACAATTGTGTACCAGACAGACAGAGTTGATATAAGCTTTGTGTTCACAATTGTGTTCCAGACAGAGTTGATATGAGCTTTGTGTTCACAATTGTGTACCAGACAGACAGAGTTGATATAAGCTTTGTGTTCACAATTGTGTACCAGACAGACAGAGTTGATATAAGCTTTGTGTTCACAATTGTGTTCCAGACAGACAGAGTTGATATAAGCTTTGTATCACAATTGTGTACCAGACAGACAGAGTTGATACGAGCTTTGTGTTCACAATTGTGTACCAGACAGACAGAGTTGATATAAGCTTTGTGTTCACAATTGTGTACCAGACAGACAGAGTTGATATGAGCTTTGTATCACAATTGTGTACCAGACAGACAGACAGAGTTGATATGAGCTTTGTGTTCACAATTGTGTACCAGACAGACAGAGTTGATATGAGCTTTGTGTTCACAATTGTGTACCAGACAGACAGAGTTGATATAAGCTTTGTGTTCACAATTGTGTTCCAGACAGACAGAGTTGATATGAGCTTTGTATTCACAATTGTGTACCAGACAGACAGACAGAGTTGATATAAGCTTTGTATTCACAATAGTGTACCAGACAGACAGACAGACAGACAGAGTTTATATGAGCTTTGTGTTCACAATAGTGTACCAGACAGACAGAGTTGATATAAGCTTTGTGTTCACAATTGTGTACCAGACAGACAGAGTTGATATAAACTTTGTGTTTACAATTGTGTACCAGACAGACAGAGTTGATATAAGCTTTGTGTTCACAATAGTGTACCAGACAGAGTTGATATAAGCTTTGTGTTCACAATTGTGTACTAGACAGACAGAGTTGATATAAGCTTTGTGTTCACAATAGTGTACCAGACAGACAGAGTTGATATAAGCTTTGTGTTCACAATTGTGTACCAGACAGACAGAGTTGATATAAGCTTTGTGTTCACAATAGTGTACCAGACAGACAGAGTTGATATAAGCTTTGTGTTCACAATTGTGTACCAGACAGACAGAGTTGATATAAGCTTTGTGTTCACAATTGTGTACCAGACAGACAGAGTTGATATAAGCTTTGTGTTCACAATTGTGTTCCAGACAGACAGAGTTGATATGAGCTTTGTATCACAATTGTGTACCAGACAGACAGACAGAGTTGATACGAGCTTTGTGTTCACAATTGTGTACCAGACAGACAGAGTTGATATAAGCTTTGTGTTCACAATTGTGTTCCAGACAGACAGAGTTGATATGAGCTTTGTATTCACAATTGTGTACCAGACAGACAGACAGAGTTGATATAAGCTTTGTATTCACAATAGTGTACCAGACAGACAGACAGACAGACAGAGTTGATATGAGCTTTGTGTTCACAATAGTGTACCAGACAGACAGAGTTGATATAAGCCTTGTGTTCACAATTGTGTACCAGACAGACAGAGTTGATATAAGCTTTGTGTTCACAATTGTGTACCAGACAGACAGAGTTGATATAAGCTTTGTGTTCACAATAGTGTACCAGACAGAGTTGATATAAGCTTTGTGTTCACAATTGTGTACCAGACAGACAGAGTTGATATAAGCTTTGTGTTCACAATAGTGTACCAGACAGACAGAGTTGATATAAGCTTTGTGTTCACAATTGTGTACCAGACAGACAGAGTTGATATAAGCTTTATGTTCACAATTGTGTTCCAGACAGAGTTGATATGAGCTTTGTGTTCACAATTGTGTACCAGACAGACAGAGTTGATATAAGCTTTGTGTTCACAATTGTGTACCAGACAGACAGAGTTGATATAAGCTTTGTGTTCACAATTGTGTTCCAGACAGACAGAGTTGATATAAGCTTTGTATCACAATTGTGTACCAGACAGACAGAGTTGATACGAGCTTTGTGTTCACAATTGTGTACCAGACAGACAGAGTTGATATAAGCTTTGTGTTCACAATTGTGTACCAGACAGACAGAGTTGATATAAGCTTTGTGTTCACAATTGTGTACTAGACAGACAGAGTTGATATGAGCTTTGTATCACAATTGTGTACCAGACAGACAGACAGAGTTGATATGAGCTTTGTGTTCACAATTGTGTACCAGACAGACAGAGTTGATATGAGCTTTGTGTTCACAATTGTGTACCAGACAGACAGAGTTGATATAAGCTTTGTGTTCACAATTGTGTTCCAGACAGACAGAGTTGATATGAGCTTTGTATTCACAATTGTGTACCAGACAGACAGACAGAGTTGATATAAGCTTTGTATTCACAATAGTGTACCAGACAGACAGACAGACAGACAGAGTTTATATGAGCTTTGTGTTCACAATAGTGTACCAGACAGACAGAGTTGATATAAGCTTTGTGTTCACAATTGTGTACCAGACAGACAGAGTTGATATAAGCTTTGTGTTCACAATTGTGTACCAGACAGACAGAGTTGATATAAGCTTTGTGTTCACAATTGTGTACCAGACAGACAGAGTTGATATAAGCTTTGTGTTCACAATTGTGTACCAGACAGACAGAGTTGATATAAGCTTTGTGTTCACAATTGTGTACCAGACAGACAGAGTTGATATGAGCTTTGTATCACAATTGTGTACCAGACAGACAGACAGAGTTGATATGAGCTTTGTGTTCACAATTGTGTACCAGACAGACAGAGTTGATATGAGCTTTGTGTTCACAATTGTGTACCAGACAGACAGAGTTGATATGAGCTTTGTATTCACAATTGTGTACCAGACAGACAGAGTTGATATAAGCTTTGTGTTCACAATAGTGTACCAGACAGACAGACAGACAGAGTTTATATGAGCTTTGTGTTCACAATAGTGTACCAGACAGACAGAGTTGATATAAGCTTTGTGTTCACAATTGTGTACCAGACAGACAGAGTTGATATAAGCTTTGTGTTCACAATTGTGTACCAGACAGACAGAGTTGATATAAGCTTTGTGTTCACAATTGTGTACCAGACAGACAGAGTTGATATAAGCTTTGTGTTCACAATTGTGTACCAGACAGACAGAGTTGATATAAGCTTTGTGTTCACAATAGTGTACCAGACAGACAGAGTTGATATAAGCTTTGTGTTCACAATTGTGTACCAGACAGACAGAGTTGATATAAGCTTTGTGTTCACAATAGTGTACCAGACAGAGTTGATATAAGCTTTGTGTTTACAATTGTGTACCAGACAGACAGAGTTGATATAAGCTTTGTGTTCACAATAGTGTACCAGACAGACAGAGTTGATATAAGCTTTGTGTTCACAATTGTGTACCAGACAGACAGAGTTGATATAAGCTTTGTGTTCACAATTGTGTACCAGACAGACAGAGTTGATATAAGCTTTGTGTTCACAATTGTGTTCCAGACAGACAGAGTTGATATGAGCTTTGTATCACAATTGTGTACCAGACAGACAGACAGAGTTGATATGAGCTTTGTGTTCACAATTGTGTACCAGACAGACAGGGTTGATATAAGCTTTGTGTTCACAATTGTGTACCAGACAGACAGAGTTGATATAAGCTTTGTGTTCACAATTGTGTTCCAGACAGACAGAGTTGATATGAGCTTTGTATCACAATAGTGTACCAGACAGACAGACAGAGTTGATATGAGCTTTGTGTTCACAATTGTGTACCAGACAGACAGAGTTGATATAAGCTTTGTGTTCACAATTGTGTACCAGACAGACAGAGTTGATATAAGCTTTGTGCTCACAATTGTGTTCCAGACAGACAGAGTTGATATAAGCTTTGTATTCACAATAGTGTACCAGACAGACAGACAGACAGACAGACAGAGTTGATATAAGCTTTGTAAAACTGGCAACGTGCGCAAGTTGAGGGGAGAGAGAGAGCTAGAGTGGGGGACTTAACATTTACATTCAAACCTCCAGCTCCAGTTTCTGACCCTCCCGCCCCCCAATTCAGTTAAATGTAAAAGTAATAATTTTGGTGGATGGTGCATGTGTGTGGGGGGGGGGAGCGGTGAGATGAGGATAGCTATAGTGCCAAACAGAAACGTTGGACTGATGCTAGGTGGAAAAGAACATATGTTTATACCCAGGACAATCAGGCCTGACAAGACCATCTCAAGGAGACAGTCAGGTCTTCAGCTTCTCAGAGCTAAATGTCTGGTTAGAGAGCTGGGAAAGAGGGGGGGGGGAGCAACTTCAAAAGAAATCAAGAATTGAGAATGGACGGGGAAAAAATAAAAAGGGGGCACGGGGGGGGGGACTAAGAGGTAAAATAATAATAGATTTACATAAGAAGAGAGAGAGAGAGAGAGAGAGAGAGAGAGAGAGAGAGAGAGAGAGAGAGAGAGCCAATCAAAAATAGACTAAACTTGAAGAAAAGAAATAAGTTTATCGGAGTAGCAGGAATTAAAGAGATAGAAAAAAAAATATCCTCCGGTAGGAGAGTGTAAAGAGGAGGGAAGAGAGCTCAAAGGGAGGGTGGCAGACATGAGAGAAGAGGTTAGAAAGGGAAGTAAATGTTGATGAATCTGTAAGTTAACTAAAACATAATAGTTCTACATCAGCCCTTGACAGGGGCGATCACTCACGCTGGCTTTGAAAAAGAGGAGATAGCGTGCTGGCACACATTTTCATACAGTTTTTTTGACTCTGGGTTTTTATTTTTCCTCGTACTTTTTTTTTCCGGCGAATGTTGAGTGTGTTACTCGGCTCCAGAGCGGAGAACTCTGCGTGCAATGTATTACAGAATAGTACACCAAAAGCACTGAGATGTGAGGAATGTACAACTTCTTGGGACTATTTATTGAACTTCCACGACCATACATTGTTATAAATGTACATGCCACAGTAGCTAATTGAGAAGGGTATGCTATAGAAAGATTCAACTTCGATATTAGTCCTTTGAGCTCATCTTTAATGTTGCGAAACTTGGATTTAAGTACTACTATTTTTTTCTAAAGACAATTGGTGAATTGACAGGCCTACCCTCCCATCTCCTTTTTTCTGTTCAAAACAAAAGAAAACCAAATACTAATGGCACAGTGGCTGAGCGGTAAAGTGCGTGACTTCAGAACAGGGGGTTTCGGGTTCGAATCCTGTTGAAGACTTGGATTTTTAAGTACGGGATCCTCTGGCGCCTCTGAGTCCAATCAGCTCTAATGGGTACCTGACATTAATTAGGGACAAGTAAAGGCGGGTTGTCGTTGTGCTGACCACAGGACACCCAGTCACCTTTACTTTCCAAGACTAATGCCAGGTATCCAGTTGCTCTTGGCTAGCAGGGTGCTCAGAAACATACTCGAAGATACGACTAGTCTTGAAACAAATAGAACTGATGCAAGCGGGGGTCTTGCTTTAAAATGTTAGTTTTGCATGTTTCGGATGTTCCTTCAGAGTTAATTTACGTCCTAGTCCAAACCTCCCGCAGGACGACGGGGTATGGGAGCGGGCAGAGTTTGAACCCGGAACCATCGATGAGTCCAAAAGACAGTCCAGCGCGCAAACCCCACGACAAGGCAGTTTGCACGGAGACAAGCGAACCCTACAGAACACTGCCAGATACCTGGATCGTGCTGTAAGGGATTAATCCTAGTACTGAGCCTTTCAAATGGTACCCATTCGGGAGGACCAAGGGTCGTATTAAAAATCTCGAAATTTGATATCCAAACCTTCACCTAGATTCGAACCAGAGACCCTCCCCCGCATTGGTTAGGAAGCCAAATCCTTCATCATTCAACCACCAGACCCACATTTTTCTTGTTTAAGTTTTTGTGTTTGTTCAAAACTTTACAATAAGTGCACCAGATTTATGTAGGCTACTACCATATGACATTCAATTGTATTTGTAGTTAGGAACTATAATGTCCTCGTTTGTTTTGTATAGTACACAATCGTGGTGAGTGGCGTCCAAAATAAATGCACACATATATATAATGTCGTATGGACACTTTCACATGCTAGGCATCTACATAACACACCTACACATTGAAAGTGTCGTGAGCACATTTAAACATGCATGATATCTTGAACACACCTACACATTGATAATGTCGTGTACAAACTTACACATGCATGGTATCTTGAACACACCTACACATTGATAATGTCGTGTACAAACTTACACATGCATGGTATCTTGAACACACCTACACATTGATAATGTTACTTACACAAACATATACATGATATCTCCATACAGTTTAAACATTCCCAATCTTGCAATGTCTTAGAGGCGGAATCGACCAGCAGTCCATCAACTTCAAGCCCCAGCGCTCCTCCACCGAGCCACCAAACTTGCCACTATTTGTTGTAGCGGCCAGCACTCCGACATAGCGGTATAGATGTTAACGCAAAGACGTAATCGCTAAAGCGGTTTGGGTGGAGGAGAAGAGGAGTGATAGGGGGGGGGGTGTAGAGAGCAGGGTAGACAACATTTCAGTATCGGATTGTCTGCCCTCATTCTTTTCACAAACATATGTCAATTTCAGCTTGGGCGATTACATCGCCCTGTCGACAAGAAATTCGCACAAGAAAGAAGAGCTAGTAAAGAAACAACAAGGGAGAGAAAAAAATAAAATAAAAAAAGACGGAGGGGGGGGGGCAGGGAGAAGGAAAAAAAGGGGGGGGAGTAAGGGGAGGTTAAAGAGAAGATCACTCCCGGATTGTCGAGAACTTGATGCGCAGAAGTGAAACAAATGTTGCCTGCTGTCAGAAAGTGAAATCTTTCAGACAGGCTAAGACGAGGGCGATTAGGTACGCAGCTCTCACGGTCAATTCATCAAGAGGGAAGCAAAACCGCCTCTCCAGATGAAAGGGAAAGACCTCGCGCACACAAAAAATAAACAGGAATATACAATTTCGGGAGAGTTTTCACGACTGGTTCGTTCATTTTTACCATCTCTCCCTCTTCGTGGCCACCCTCTACCCCCCATGTCCTCAATCTCCCTCAACCCCCCCCTCTCCGTACAGGGTAAAGTATACCCTGATGTCATAACATAGAGAGTTTTTCAAAAAGATGTTGGTTCAGTGTTCAGACGGGCAAGTTAAGTGTTTCAGACATGTGTCGAAATGATGCAGTAGAGCACTGAGGCATTCGGCATGGGGGGGGGGGGGGTGAGGAAACTTGTAGAGATGAGGATGAAAAGAAACTCTGGGAGGAATACATCTTTACAAAGCACATCACCTCACACACACACACACACACACGATGTTTTCTTCTTTCCTACCGCTAGATCTTCTCATCTTATGAACTTTTTTTTTTTGCATGGTAAACATTGAAAACAACTTCCCAAGTAGCGGATGGGGGGCGGCCAGATTCATGCTGCCGAGCGAGTTGTGCTCTACTCTGACAAAACAGAAAGACTTTGTAGAAATCACGTTTTAGTGGCTTGTTGTTCTCTTCTGTTTAGAGATTTAAATAAACATAAAGAAGAGTAGACTTCTCTCCCTTGTTCTGAAACCAATTACAAGCTTAAACTTGCACACACACACGCACATATGCACAGAGAGGGAGAGGGATTAGAGAGGAGGGACTGGGGTGATCGTTTGAAAAAGCAAAAGTAAACAAAAATCGCTAATTATAAGATTCAATTTCAAATATTTGGGAGAAAATGTCATGCGTAGCTATAACTCTAAATCTAAGAGGGGTAACTTTTTACAGTAAATACAATTTGGTTGTTTCCCTCTTATTTTAAAAACATTGCAGTTTTTCGTGCTAGGCGGAAAAACTATAAATAGCCTTTTGGTGTATCCGTTGTACAAAATAAAAGCAGCGTTGGTAATCTATATTTTTTCTTTCAATGTCTAGGACAATAGTGGCGCACTTTTCAGTTTTGCTGAATGCAACTTGTGAATCTCTTCCATTTGTAAAGTAAAGTTCCCTTTCAGACCTTATAGGGCAGATGATGTATAGGACAATAGTGGCGCACTTTTCAGTTCTGCTGAATCCTATTGGTGAACCTCTTCCATTAGTAAAGTTTCAGACCTTATAGGGCAGATGATGTATTGGGCACTAGTGGCGCATAACGACCAAGCACCTTTACTTTTTCCCCAACCAACCCATTAGAGCAGGTGGACTCAGGGGCGCCAAAAGAATTCGAAATTAAAAATCAGTCTTCAGCAGGATTCGAAACCGCCCCCCCCCCCGTTCGGAAGCCAAGCGCTCTACAGCTCTGCCACCGCGCCCCCTCTTCCATTTGTTGCTGAGAATAATTATAATAAGGAGGAATCATTGAACGTGCACTCTTTATTTTCAAACAAAAGGCAACTAGCTAGAGTGAATGAATTAGATTCCATACGTAGATCAACTGTCAGGCATCGAGATAGTGTTACAATTAGAGCTTAGTTCGTGTTTTTTTTAATTTATTTAGTTGGCAAAAGTAAAGTTCAAGTTAGCGCCCTTGATACTGTCTTGTACTTGGTGCAAATCTACGTGTAGAAATGAAAACATTTTTCTGAGACTTTCAGTTTTAGTTGAACTAATGACCTATTTCAATAATTCCAGTCTTATATATAAAATAATCACTGTCTTCTACAGTCTTCATCCTGTAATACAGTTATATAAGGAGCTTAAGCTCTAAGTATATTTAAGCTCCGTGTTCTACTTACTGAAAGAAACAAAACCTCCTCCCGCCTCTCCCAATTATGCTTGTAAAGACTAAACAAAAAATATAGAACTAACAAAAAACGATTCAGCTGTGATGTTCAAACTAAGGCCTGTGATCCATTTACGGCTCTGACTCGGTCCAATCCAGCTGTTTGGACTGCACTACTTTTTATAAGTTTGAGACTCGTGATAGAAATGTATACGACAACCAGGCTGATTAGGTTGAGCACCGCTGCGTAAGAGTTTTGCTGTAAAACAAAAAAAAAAAAACAAAAAAAAAACTAATTGCTTCAAAATTGAGGACGAAGGAGGGCAAGGCCATTAAAAGAAGGCCATGCTCTGACCTTGGCTTATAGGAGGTTACAGGGGAAAGGCCATTAAAAGAAGGCCATGCTCTGACCTTGGCTTATAGGAGGTTACAGGGGAAAGGCCATTAAAAGAAGGTCATGCTCTGACCTTGGCTTATAGGAGGTTACAGGGGAAAGGCCATTAAAAGAAGGCCATGCTCTGAACTTGGTTTATAGGAGGTTACAGGGGAAAGGCCATTAAAAGAAGGCCATGCTCTGACCTTGGCTTATAGGAGGTTACAGGGGAAAGGCCATTAAAAGAAGGCCATGCTCTGAACTTGGCTTATAGGAGGTTACAGGGGAAAGGCCATTAAAAGAAGGCCATGCTCTGAACTTGGCTTATAGGAGGTTACAGGGGAAAGGCCATTTATAGAAAGCCATGCTCTGACCTTGGCTTATAGGAGGTTACAGGGGAAAAGGCCTTGTATAGAAGGACATGATTCGGCTATATTTGGGAAAAGATTATAGGAGATCACGGATCTGATTTGATCTGAAGTGTTCTAGTTTACACTGCTTTAAACCGGTGCTTGACCACGATAGTAATAGCTAGCGTTACGGCGCTTTCTTACACTGTTCTGGATCCTCTGTAAGAGACTAGATCTCAACACGAAGCCTGAACTGGTTCCGACAAGAAAGAGAAGAGTGAAGGAGGCCAGGATTGTAAAAACACTGTTGGTTGTGAGTAGAGAGGACAGAGCAGAGAGAGTGGGAGGAGAAAAAGCGAGTAAAGAGATGGCGAGAGAGGAGAGCAAAAAAGGAAAGAGAAACGACCTAACACGAAGAGAAAAGAGAGAGAGAGAGAGAGAGAGAGAGAGAGAGAAATTGAGGAATGGATGAAATCTAAAGGTATACTTCTAACTAGACATATGATTGGCAGGAGGTAAGCAGACTAAACTCTCCACCCATGGGTTATGTTTAAATCTTTACAGACGCTACTACCACAGAGAGAGAAGGAGAGAAAGGAGAGAGAAAGAGAGAGAAATAATCTGAACATAGGGAGTGCATCAACCTCTGAGCATCATACGGCAGGAACCAGAACATGATGGAAGCGATGCCAGAACTTATGGCTGACAGTACCTGTTAATGGAAGGTTCTGGAACTCTTTTCATCTCTTTGACCTGCTCTTATACCACCTCTCCGTCCCCCGTTCTCCTATTCCTATCGACTCACCTCTCTCCTCTCTCTCTCTCTCTCTCTCTCTAAGGATTCCTCTCTGTCACTGCCTGCCTCCGTATTGCACGTCACAGCCACTCGTAATGACGTCACACAGAGCACTCATCAATGCCACCACCACGCAAGAGTCACTTTTGTTTCACTTGGGGGCGCCTTTGCATCGACCTCCCCCCCCCCACCACTCACACTACATGCTCCTTTTCTCCCATCGCCGGCATCCGGGTCAAATATAAAACAAAACAAAAACAAAACACACACAAAAAAAAACAACGTTTAATTTCCGGCTCCGCTTCCTTCCCGAAGCCCCCAGCGACAACGATTGGGGGGCGGGGGGGGGGGTTAGAACTCCTTAAGTTTGAGAACATGGTGTCAGAAGATTTTCTGTCAGTGACAGTGACCGTGAGCAGTATGTGGCACTTCTTGGGAAGAACAACGTGAGACCGTGCGCGCGTGTGTTTGATGGAGAAGCGGAAGAGGGGAGGAAGTTGTCATCATCTTGACGTGTCATCTCTTGTCATTTGGATTTCAACTGTCATTTGTATGTCGCCGCGCTTGACATGTCCACGTTATAAACATGTAAGAAAGAATAGAAAATTCATACATGAAGTTCCCGTTGGAAGATTACAACACACGAAAGTTGAACTCCAATGCCTCTTGTCCAATACCATACGAGGGTGTCTTGTGTCCAGACCAATGAGCAATCGCAGGGACATTTCTATGATGATGTACTAAGCGACGGCATGACAAAGGCGATCTTTCTTGGCAAGCTTAAAGATCAATTCAGACGCCATTTCGCCCTCTCTGGCGTAGAGGAAAGTTGTTGACAGCGGATGGTCTTAGAAAGAGGTAGTTGGAGAGCTCTGAGGAAGGCCGCGGGACGTACTCGAGGCCCAGAGAAAAGCCATTGCTGAAGAGAGGTGCAAAAGACGTAAACAAAGTCTGAATTGACCCCCGCCGGACAACGGCTTGTCAGCATCAGATGTGGGAAAATATACAGGTCATAACTGGGGTTGCGTGGCCATTGAAACACTGCGCTCTTTCTTTAGCCTCGGAGCTGAATACATCGCCAATCATTCAATTCAAGCTCTCAGTAACTAAGTTTAAGATGAACTACTGTTGAGTTACTGACGAGTTAAGCTATTGTTGAGATGAGCATTGGCACCAAACACCTACTGCCCAGGTGCAGGTTTTTACTGCCCCTTTTATTTTGTTACTTTACTTCAGATTAACAAAATGGCGGCTTGTTACTTCCATCAAACATGAGAAAGAATTTTGGACACATGACTACTTAATGACTAACTTAATGTTAACTTCATCCCTGTCTTTCGAGTTTCATTCTCTATTTTAAAAGCGTGATGAGAGGGGGGAGGGGATGTAAAAAAAAAAAAACGAGAGGGAAAACAGAAAGGCGGGAGGGGGGGGGGAGCTACGTGTGATCGGCCACTGTTATTTTAACTGATCTGTTTCGCACTTTTTCAATTCAGATAACTCCCACCGCTTCTTTCTTTCATGTCGTCATCGATGGATTATCTGCCCCTGCAACAACAGAATGATTTCAGAGAATTTCCCGAGGCGCTACATCGTTAGCGGAAGATCTAATTATAGAAGTGAGCTCTTCAACGCTGGAGGCAGGGTTGTACGATTTTTTTTTTTGGGGGGGGGGGGGAATGGTGGTGGCTCATAGGAGGATGAAACAGCCGGACTTCAGGGACAAAATGACCGGATAGGAAAAAGCGCTGGACTAAACACATTGAAGTTTAATGGGATGCTGATGACCGCTCCGGGAGAATGGGAAAGACATCGAGGCGTGGACATTGACAGAACTATTAACACCACCCGCGGTCATCGGTCATTTGGTCCTTTGCCTGTCTTGTGATGTTCGGGTTTATCTCGACCCACCCCCCTGTCTGTCACCATGTATTTTTCTCCACTTCTTCTCGTAGCATCGTCTGTTTCTGTAACAACATCCCTATCTCTTTATATGTCACTCAAGGGCGATTCTCAATCTATAACTCTGTCTCTCTCTCTCTCCCCTGCGCGTTGAATCTCTTGCTATATATTCCTCTCTATGATAGTTTATCTTAAAATAGAGCTATATGTGCACATGTGTACTACTGCGTTTGCTTCGGTTCATATGAAGTGAAAGTACAAACAAAATTTCTTTGATTTACAAAAGGTTATATTAATTTCAATGATTTAATCGTTCACATAAAGAAATAGAATATTCAGATTGTTTTAAGATCTAGACTAGGTTTACGTTTTATGTTGAATATTTCTGCTGTGCAGTATTCAATCTTCTTTATCCACTCTTATACTGGACAAGGTCAATGGCAGAAGTGGCGCAGCGATGAAATCTGCATTGAGAGCTCTGCAGCAAACAATCTTGTAGTCACGTGATTCTGGAACTTCAGAAGTAAAGAGCCGTCCTTCTTGATGCATGAGGAAAGGTGGAACACGAGCGACCCTGACAAAGATGTCGTTGGTCTGGAAAGAGGTTAGACAGGAAAGACTTGTAGAAATAAAATTAAAATAAAATAAATGTTACCTTTTACATAGCGTAACTTTCATGCTTACAGCATGCTCAGAGCGCTCTGGTCCAATTACATATGTGGACCAGTATGGGGAGGGGATCTGCGAGAAGGTTTTCCGTGCTGCCTTTAGGGCTCAGTAAACACAACTCTGCTCGAGTCGGGTGTCAAACCTCGAGCCCCGTTCACAGGTAGCCAAGCCAAGCTAAGTTCAAGCGTTCTTAGCCTCTCGACCACACATCCCACTTAGAACTTAGGACTAGGAGAAGACCCCGTGTGTCGAATGCGTGACTGTTTTGTTGTTGTAAATAAATATCCATAGTCTTTTACAATTAATTCTCCTTGAGCTGTCTTCCTTAAATTTATTAGAATACTCTGGAAGATATAAAGGTAACTTTTTTTTTTAATTCTATTGCCTGGGTGTATATAAATAATGGTTACTTCTTTCCGAGTGTTGCTAGATCAGAGACCAGGTTGCAAGATGATCACCAAGAAAAGCCAATTACTTTGTTGATCTTTTGTGTAGTTAGAACTTTCAAAAGTGAAACACAAAACATGGATATGATATTTGGAAAGAAAATCACGGAACAATCAATTTACGTTTTGTATCTTAAGTTTGAACCATTTAATGCAATGACTTAATGTAATGACAATGTAAAATCTGAGCTTATCATGAAGAACATTTCTCATATATATATATATCTTAGTTTACTAATAAGCTAGTTATGGAAGTAACGAATTACATTGAATGGAGAGGACATTTTAAAAAGAGCTAGCTATATGTGAGCAGTAATCTCTATAATGTGTAGGTTGGGACTTGCTGATAGAAGAGAGTTGTTATAATGAAAGTCTGATACAAATACTATGGTACTAACACAAGCATAAATATATATATTTTTTTAAATGTATATTTATTTCATACGGTAAAATCATAGTAGAGTTAGGAAATTTCTGAGTTATGGAATAGTACTTTTTTATCTTATGTATTCATTGATTAAATAAATAGGTGTTGTTTTTTTTTTAAATAGTGTTTCTTAATAGAAGGCTAATAGATGCGTGAAGGAGGGATATATAGAGTTCGTTAACAAAATTTGTCTCGGCTACTAGAAGATTCGACAACTGTCAATTTAAAAAATTATCTATGTTGTCTTCCTTTAATTTATTAGAATACTCTGGAAGATATAAAGGCAACTTTTCTTTTATTTTATTGCCCGGGTGTATTCAAATAATGGTAACTTCTTTGTAACCATACAAGTTTGTATCGGTGTCTAATAATTTTTTTTTTTTTTTTTTACTTTGTAAGTTTCAAGCTTTATGTTAAGTCACCAAGTGTGGATTTATAATTGAATCTGAATTGTATTGTTTTTCATTATGTTTAATACAATGTATGAGCTCTCATTTGATTATTTCAACGTGGGTAATTAAATTATTCTAATTTGAAAACAGGAGTTCTGTTGGTCCTTCATAATACAAGAATCCCAGGCATACAATTGTATATTGAGTCATTGATTTCACTTTTAAAAATAATTAGACATATTCACCAATGAACACCACTGTAACAGTAACATACAAAGATATCGTTTTGACGTTGCGGTAATGATCTTCTAAAGGTTGACGATAAGGCATTATAAGGCTTTATACATTGTTATTAGAGACAAGCAGTTTGTTTTTATCCTAAAGTCCAAAAACAAGCAATTTGTTTTTATCCTAAAGTCCAAAATCAAGCATTTTTTTTAATCCTAAAGTCCAAAGACAAGCAGTTTGTTTTTATCCTAAAGTCCAAAGACAAGCAGTTTGTTTTTATCCTAAAGTCCAAAGACAAGCAGTTTGTTTTTATCCTAAAGTCCAAAAACAAGCAATTTGTTTTTATCCTAAAGTCCAAAATCAAGCATTTTTTTTAATCCTAAAGTCCAAAGACAAGCAGTTTGTTTTTATCCTAAAGTCCAAAGACAAGCAGTTTGTTTTTATCCTAAAGTCCAAAGACAAGCAGTTTGTTTTTATCCTAAAGTCCAAAGACAAGCAGTTTGTTTTTATCCTAAAGTCCAAAGACAAGCAGTTTGTTTTTATCCTAAAGTCCAAAGACAAGCAGTTTGTTTTTATCCTAAAGTCCAAAGACAAGCAGTTTGTTTTTATCCTAAAGTCCAAAAACAAGCAGTTTGTTTTTATCCTAAAGTCCAATTTAAAAAAAAAGGAAGGGAAAAAAAGGTGAATGGTTCAAAATGCTAATAATGTTAATTTAACTTTGAGACGAGTGAAATATGAATCCGCAGTGGCCGCCCGTTAGTTGTAGTTCGACTCGTGGACAAAAGCTTTTTTGGTGACTGAGGTTTATTATTTGTCTGGAGACGACTGGCACACTAGGAGGACAGGGGGGAGGGAGCGTGTCCCATTGAAGTGCGGTTGACGGGAGGCAATGCAAATACAGGCAGTTATTTTAATGAACCAGATGGTATGTCCGGCATCTGTTCTTGACCAGCGGGAAAAGCTCGTCCACGGCTACTGGGGAAGAAGAAAAACAAACACGGATTTGTGTGTGTGTGTGTTTGAGGAAGTATCTAATAAACCCAAGCTTCTAGGTTTTCTTTTAATATTGGGTTGTAATGTTCGAGTAAATATTTGTTTATATTAGACAATCTTCTAGTAATTATTGGTTAACAATGTTCTAGATTCTAGTTAATAAATGCGAGGTAGTCGCAGAGCTTGTGAGAAGATTTTCGATTTCTCTTACTAATGCATTTTGTCGTTTGTTTGTTATTGGCAGTGGTGGACAGGCTATATTGGCAGTGGTGGACAGGCTATATTGGCAGTGGTGGACAGGCTATATTGGCAGTGGTGGACAGGCTATATTGGCAGTGGTGGACAGGCTTATATTGGCAGTGGTGGACAGGCTATATTGGCAGTGGTGGACAGGCTATATTGGCAGTGGTGGACAGGCTTATATTGGCAGTGGTGGACAGGCTATATTGGCAGTGGTGGACAGGCTATATTGGCAATGGAGGACAGGCTATATTGGCATTTGAGCAAATGTCAGGTGGGCCGGTACCCAAAATGGACCGACTTCGAAAGGGTCACTGTTATTCAGTGATGTACTTAGTATACTAAAGATTTTAGCATTTTCTCCATTAATATGGGAGACTTTCTAGACCAGTGTTTCCCAATCTGTGTTCTTCGGAACCCTATTGTTCCACGAGGCTTGAATAAGTGTTCCACGAACTACTGGAATAATTAACTAGTAGGCCACCACGAGAATTATTCTCTCTAAAAAAATAAGCAAAGTGTTCCTTTAAACACCCAGAATGTGCGAAGTGTTCCGTTAAGGAAAAAGTTTGGGAAACACTGGACTAGACAACCCTTTCATAATTGGTGTATTGCCTTAGCTGACATAGAAGAGAGCACCTCAGAACGAGACAGTTGGTGGTCACCCACAAAGGCCGCGGGATACACATTTGAGACCAAAAGAAAATCCGTTGCTGAGGACAGACGCGGACGACGAAAAGAAAATCTAAATCGACCACCTGCGGACAATGGTTATGCTTGTCCTGGATTTGGCAAAATATGTAGAACACAGCTGGGGCTGCGCAGTCACGGAAAATACTGCATTCCTCATTAATCTTCGGACTCGAAGACAAGCTATTATTATTTCCTTCAAGCCAATATGAATACAACGAGTAACCTTTATTTGTGTAATGCGCAACTGTAAAAAAGAAAATGGATTCCTTTCTTTAGTACAAAAGTTTTCTGCACACAGCCTAACACACCAACATAATCGTGACTAAAGTCCCACCGAAAGTCAGACGTAGCCAGTCACTGATGTATAAAGAAATGCAGTATTATTAATTCAATTTGCTGGTATATCAAATGTTGCTTTACATATGTCAGTGATCTATCTATAAACACTAAGTCAGGTGTTTCTCTTGTGACCTTTTTTTGCTTTTTAAAGTTTTAATTATAGAGGTTTAAATTGAGCTGCAGAACTTACTGATCAGGCTTGTTTGGAGGTAGGTTGGTAGGTTGGTAAGGTGACGGTGGTAAACAGTTCACACTGCCAGTCCCATCCGCCCCCCCCCCCGCACTTGTAAACTCCCACGTGATTAAACCACTCGACTTATGCCCCAAGAACACGAGGAAGACGATTTCATCCAGAATCTTGATTACCATCACCCTGTCACAAACCTGTCAAATATCTCAGCGCAGTGTCTGAGTGTCACAAAAAGGTGATTTTTACTTGTGATATGTGACCGTCTCATCTTTTTTAATGATCTCGTGAGATTTTATGTGGGGGCGGAGAGCGGTAAAGGAGGGGGGAGGGTGTGATAGGAGGAGACGAAATGGGGAGGTGTAAGGAAGTCAGGTATTATAATCATGGGAGTGTTAATATTGACCGTGTGTGTGTGTGTGTGTGTGTCTGTAACGTGCAATGTCGTTTGATCTCGGAGGCACTTTGAAATGTGACACCGCGGGATGTCCATTTCAAGGCAGACGAGTATCAGATAGTTGACGCTAGTGAGACAAAGTTATGTTCCTATAAGGAAGCGTGCGCACGCTGGGAAAAATGATCGAGTCCCGGAAGAAAAAAAATATATTCACGAACATTTGTTTTAAAAGGTAATGCCAAATTAAAAAAAATAAAATTAAAGGTGTCAATGTCGATTAGAAGTCAACATATATTATTCTTACAGGAGTCAATGTCGATTAGAAGTCAAGAAATATCTCTATATATAATTCTCTTCATGGTACAACCATTCCTGACACCACAAAGAAGTCATGGAAAGATCACTCTTTCATTCCTGCAAGTCGGACAAGAGTTACACCATGTAATGTAACTTTGGCGGCGAAAAAAAAAAGAGAGGGGTGGGTGGGAGAACAAATAGTATTCACCCGTCATTAAATAGCACGGCCGGACTTAACCATTGTGGTATGCGAAACAATTACAGGTATTGCATAATGCGTTTTTTTTTAATCGCGAGCAGAATTGGCGTTTTCCATATTGAATGACACAACAAAATGTCATTTTGTGTCTATATATTTCAGGAGATCCTTATGAGTTTTCAAAATATTTTAATAATTTCCGAGTTTTCCAGGACTTTTTCGTATATTTTGCAATTTCAGGAGATTTCCAGGAGCTCCTGGTAAATCAGGAGACCGCGGGAAATTTGTTATAAGCTAAAAATGGTTTTATTTAATAATTTACACCTAGAATTAGCGCGGGTCCTATGAAAGTGCGGCGCCCACTGCGGTCGCATAGGTTGCAGCGGCCTAAGCGTATGCTAAGCCGTGGGTCGACTTGTAATATATATAATTATAACAGGTGTCAATGTCGATTAGAAGTCAAGAAATATTATTATTATTATAGGTGCCAATGTCGATAAGATGTCATAAATATTTTTATTATTATAGGTGTCAATGTCGATAATAACTTCAAGGTAACTAAATAGACGTCTGAGTTAAAGGTGACGATTTTAATATTGGTGAACTGAAGTCGATAAGTCAGTATGAAGGGCGTCTGTTACTAAACGGCATCCACATAGTGAATGACTTTATGTGCGACTGTGCGTATTGTGTGTCTGTTAGATTGAACATTGGAAGTAAAGTCATTATAACTCAACGCAAAAATATTTGTTTAAAATAAATATGCAATCATTGCAATAAATAGTATACTTAATCACCTATACATTGATTACATCTAATAACACATAACTAAAGTCCTTACACAGTCGTACAGGGTTCATATTACGGTCACTTGTTTCAGACGTGAACACATTTCGAGGTCACCACGAAATGAAGGCCGATGTAACAGGGGGGGGGGGGGGAGTGTGAGACAGAGAAAGATAGAAAGGAAGAAAAAAAGAGAAAGAGAGAGAGAGAAACACAAAAAGAAAGACATGAAGAAAGAAAGAAAATGGAGAAAAAAGAGACTGGGTGAGTGAAACAGAGAGAGAGAAAGGAAGGAAGAAAGAAAGAAAAAGAGAGAGAAGATGAATGAGAGAAAGAGAGAGACAGAGAAATACAGAAAGAAAGAAATGAAAAATAAAGAGAAAGGGAAGGCGGGAGAGAGAGAGAGACAAACAGAGAGAGTGTCTGTGAGAGAGAGAGAGAGAGAGATAGAGAGAGAAAGAGAGAGCGTTTCAAGAGGTTCAACGTGTGAACTTGTTTAGTTCTTGTGATAAAACCTTAACAGCTCTCACGTGATCAAGATGGCGGAAGGTGGAATAGGGGGGGGGGGAGTCGGGGAGGGTTTGAGAAAGGTGAGTACTCAACGAACAGGCTTTAAATCCATCTCGAACATATTTAGCTCCTACACGAATTTATGGAATGGTTCCGATCCTAGATCGCTCCCAGTCAATTCTCAAGTGTCAGCTCATTACTCACGTCTAGACCTGCAACTTGTTCCTTCTTTATTTGTTTGTTTGTTTTATAAGTTTTCATCTTTGATTTTAGTGTACTGGATTGCAGGGGGTAGGTGAGAAAGAATAAAAACTTCAAACCTCGAGATGACCTTTCAGAGGATCACTCCATGGCCTCAAATCACCTGGTGAGTAGTCTTCTTCCGTGTTAAGCTTTGATTGCAAATTGAATCCCTGGTCACGCCCCCCCCCCCCCGCCCCGCCCCGCCTCACCTCCTAGTTATCTAATGAAATTGTGAGACACAAAGTCTCTAGAAAGCATTTATCTTATTTCTACTCTTAGAAGTTACATTTGTTAAAATTAAACAGTGTTTTAATTATCATATGATTGATGCAATGTTACTCAATATAAGAATGTGATTTTAAAAGCCGTATTTCTACTTTACTTGTTTTGCAATATCTCTAATTAGCTTCTTCGTGGGTTAAAACAAGGGGATCACTGGGAGGAGATGAACACTTGACATTTGGAAAAAGACTAACAATTTTACTAGAAATTGAATAATTCATGCATATCTTTGGCCCACACTGTGAAAAGTCTGGTAAGGTCGTTGCAATTTTTCAAAATATAGTCATTTGAAAATAAAATTAGGCTATTTTAAAGACGCCTTCTGTGGATGTCTCGCAATCGATTTAAATGTTTGTTTATCAGGTATATCCGCATCGTGTATTCCCGCACTCGACTCAAATGTTTGTTCATCGGGTATTACCGCATCGGGTATTTTCGCACTCGACTCACATGTTTGTTCATCGGGTATTACCGCATCGGGGTTCCCGCACTCTACTCAAATGTTTGTTCATCGGGTATTACCGCATCAGGTATTTGCGCTCTCGACTCAAATGTCTGTTCATCGGGTATTACCGCATCAGGTATTTCCGCAATCGACTCAAATGTTTCTTTAGTGGCTATTCTCGCACTCCACAATGTTTCTTCAGTGGGTATTCCAACACAAGACTCAATGTTTCTTCAGTGGGTATTCCCGCACAAGACTCAATGTTTCTTCAGTGGGTATTCCCGCACTCGACTCAATGTTTCTTCAGTGGGTATTCCCGCACTCGACTCAAATGTTTCTTCAGTGGGTATTACAACACTCCACTCACTGTTTCTTCAGTGGGTATTCCCGCACAAGACTCAATGTTTCTTCAGTGGGTATTCCCGCACTCGTATTTCAGCACTCGACTGAAATGTTTCTTTAAAGGGTATTCCCGCACTCCACAATGTTTCTTCAGTGGATGTTTTCGCACTCGACTACATGTTTCTTCATCTGGTATTTTCGCACTCGACTCAATGTTTCTTCAGCGCGTATTACTGCACTCGACTCAATGTTTCTTCAGTGAGTATTCCCGCACTCGACTCAAATGTTTCTTCAGTGGGTATTCCAGCACTCGATTCGATGTTTCTTCAGTGAGTATTCCCGCACTCGACTCAAATGTTTCTTCAGTGGGTATTCCAGCACTCGACTCAATGTTTCTTCAGCGCGTATTACTGCACTCAATTAAAATGATTGTTCATCGGGTATTTTCGCACTCGACTCACATGTTTGTTCATCGGGTATTACCGCATCGGGGTTCCCGCACTCTACTCAAATGTTTGTTCATCGGGTATTACCGCATCAGGTATTTGCGCTCTCGACTCAAATGTCTGTTCATCGGGTATTACCGCATCAGGTATTTCCGCAATCGACTCAAGGGTTTCTTTAGTGGCTATTCTCGCACTCCACAATGTTTCTTCAGTGGGTATTCCCGCACAAGACTCAATGTTTCTTCAGTGGGTATTCCCGCACAAGACTCAATGTTTCTTCAGTGGGTATTCCTGCACTCGACTCAATGTTTCTTCAGTGGGTATTCCCGCACTCGACTCAAATGTTTCTTCAGTGGGTATTACAACACTCCACTCACTGTTTCTTCAGTGGGTATTCCCGCACAAGACTCAATGTTTCTTCAGTGGGTATTCCCGCACTCGTATTTCAGCACTCGACTGAAATTCTTTAAAGGGTATTCCCGCACTCCACAATGTTTCTACAGTGGGTGTTTTCGCACTCGACTCCATGTTTCTTCATCTGGTATTTTCGCACTCGACTCAATGTTTCTTCAGCGCGTATTACTGCACTCGACTCAATGTTTCTTCAGTGAGTATTCCCGCACTCGACTCAAATGTTTCTTCAGTGGGTATTCCAGCACTCGATTCGATGTTTCTTCAGTGAGTATTCCCGCACTCGACTCAAATGTTTCTTCAGTGGGTATTCCAGCACTCGACTCAATGTTTCTTCAGCGCGTATTACTGCACTCAATTAAAATGATTGTTCATCGGGTATTTTCGCACTCGACTCAATTGTTTGTTCAGCTTTGGTTTTTTGAGAATCAGTGTCTTAAGAAATAATTTAAGCCTAACATTGCTGCGACACCGGTTTTTTTATGGAGGGTGTGTTTACTAGCTGACAAATTTCAAGTATTATAAATGTTTTTATGTCTAAGAATGTCTAACATAGGAACAATCCCGAGAGGCAATGTCCCAGAACGTCACTGAGTCGTCATTAAGTTGTAGAAGTCGTTTATTTTCTGTTACGTTTTGACATTTTAATGTGTTAAGAGCCAGGGTCATTGCTCAGACATCATGAAACTGTAGGCGAGGCTTGGGTTCAGCATCGTGTAATCTTCCAATGAATTTCTACTGCTTTTGTCTTTAATCAGAAGAAGATTACATTACCATAAACACACAAATACAAAATAGTAAGTTTCATGTTCTGACAATGATTAAGGTTGTTCAGAAATCGTTCATCATTCGGTTGTCCATTGTTGTCTGCTGTAGACACGTGAGTGTACACATCCATCATACATGTGCTCACACCACACACGAATGAAGTCCTTGAACTTGGGATTATTTTGACAGTAAATGTCTTTAGTTGTTTTTTTCCAGGGACCCCTCAACTCAAGAAAACATTAAGAAACTGGAGCAGACACACAAAAAAAGAGCAGTGAGATTCAAAACAAACGAATATTCACATTTGACATTTGACCTTTAGTAAAATCACTAAATTTAGAAAGCCTTAAGGAAAGAAGACTCAAAAGTAAAGTAGAAATTATAAATGAAACACTGAACCATAATCTTCAAATACAAAAACAAAATTTAATAAAATTCTCTGAAAGACACAAAGATAAAGGCACATTCCTCGTCCCATATGCTAGGACAAATTTGTACAAATACTCCTTCTTCCCTAGTGCTATTAAAGCATGGAATGGGTTGCCTGAGCTAGCCAGAAAAACCAGTGACTTGGCAGAATTTAAGTCATTGGTTAATAAGTAACGTCTGTATTATATAAGATAAGATGTGATTTAAAAAATGGGATACACATAATGCAAAATACGTAGCTTTTTGGGTGTGTGTACTAGTTGACAGATCAGCGTGAATTTCAATTGTAAATATTTTATGTCCAACAATGTCAACTTTCAGGGGAAAGTAAACCATGCAAACAATGTTCTTTAACCGTCACTTGGTCATCATCAAACTGCGGATGAGACACATGCGTTCTGCACTATTGTATACAGCAGTATTCCCCAAACTTTCGACTTCTGTTTACCCCTTTTATAATTTTTGTAATGCTGAGCACCCCTCGCCCCCACCCCATCCACACTTTAATTTATATACAGAATATAAAAAAGGGTATTAAAAAAAAAATCAGCTTAGTTAATGAGGTGTAACGCGTACCACATCCAAACTATTCCCCCACGTACCCCCCACGTACCCCCCACGTACCCCTACTTAAGGAAACATTGGGTATACAGGCTGAATGGTCCGAAAGTACCTACTTTCTATGATCATTTATGCTACGCCGTAAATACATATTTTTTTAGGAAACCTCAGAATTTGCGCAATTCAATTTTAGCTTTGTCAACATAGGAATCCTTGGACCTTAGGCCTCTTTTCTTTGCCTCTTTTTAGGGCTTTATATGCCTCTTTTTTGGGCCCACCTGCCTCTTTTGTGGGCTTTTTATTCATTTTTTTAATTTTATTTTTATTTCTCACATTTCGCAAATATTAAATTATAAAAAAATTAAAGAGAAAATGTGAAATAAGATTAAGCTATACTTAATTAGTAAATGAAATAGTAAATCTACATCAATAGTAGGTAGAAGGCTCAACACCAAAGAAAACAAACAAAACATGTTCTGTCTTGTGAAGATTAGTCTCCGGACTTAGTTGTCTGTTAATTAACTTTGGATCCATGTGTTGAATATCTCATGTAATTAATATTTTTTAATGTTCCTGTTCTAGTTTTTTTTTTTTAAAGAAACCTCAGAATTTTCGCTATTCAATTTTAGCTTTATCATCATAGGAATCCTTGGGCCTCAGGCCTCTTTTCTTTGCCTCTTTTGTGGGCTTTGTGTGCCTCTTTTATGGGCCATCTTGCCTCTGTTGTGGGCTTTCTTTATATATATATATATATAGGTTTTTATTTGTAAGTTTTAATAATTCACAAGTATTAAATCATAAACAATTGAAAAGTGATTAACCTAAAAATATAATAATAGTAATATTATTTAATATCAAAGACATACTACCTAACCATTGATACCACTAGAGACAGAAAATGATATAAGTCAAGAGAATTTTTTTTTCTAGTTACTCTTGCCATAAATTAGAAGAGTATTTACTGCTTGTTGCCGATTATGTTGTTAAAATTTAAAACTATATAGAATAAGTAAATTTGTCATTAAACTGGTTTAAACATTTTGCATAATACTGTTAGAACAAAATGGCATAAAACTATTACAACTTTTAGTTGTGTTAGAAATACTAAATATTTTAATAGATAAAATTCATGTTAAATTTTGATCTTGACATATATTGCTCCTCGGATATACGAATAAATACCGGGAATTTAATGATGCTGCAAAAACTTAAGAAATTGCTTCAAGTTCTATTTTTACACGAAATTACTCACCTAGACGCTCAAATAGCGAGATAGTTTGGACACACAGGGGAGTGGTGGGGAGTGGAGTCATGATTCCCAGACCAGTGTCCATCAAAGGAAGCATGCTGACGTGGTCGCAACTAAATGGACCGGCTGAAAACATAAAGGAGTGGACAGGACTTGCTTGGCGTAGGAGGATAGTTTCTGACAATGCGGTGTGGGAAGCACTGCTTGAGAGTATGGTCAGTACATGAGGAGTCAAGAAACCAGGTGTGTGTGTGTGTGTGTGTGAGAGAGAGAGAGAGAGAGCATGATATTAGGGCAAAAACAAAAGTAAAGAGAGAGAGAGAGAAAAATAGAAGGAGAAGAGCCGGGGAGATAGCGTGAGCTATTGGGGAGAGAAAGAGGGAGCTGGGCGAAGAGAGAGAGAGAGAAAAAAAAAAGAGAGAGAGACTAAAGTTAACACAGAAAGTTAAACCTCCCCTAACCCTCAAAAAAAAACCCCACAACCTTCCCTTCTTTCCCTGTTAGAAGAGCTCTCCTTGTTTCCATCAGGTTTTATCTCCGCCAGGAACTCACCTACTTTAATTATTAGCAATACATAACTGGCTAGCAAGGAACGTCTCCGACATGCTAATGGTGCTATACATAAATATATGTTAATGACATTGTCATTTGTCACGGCCATGACATTTATTATTCAGCCAACAAAAACTAGCCGAAACGTAAAGAGAAAAATAAGCGCTCGGCCTCAGGGTGGGATGTATATCTCTACGTGAGCAGTGCTTCTCAACTCATTCTCTTTCCTCCCCCCCCCCATCTCTCTCTCTCTTTCTCTGGTTTGCAATCTGTATCGCTCTCAATCATACCCCAGTCTCTTTATCACTCACTGTCTTTCCTTTCTTTCACTCACACAGTCTCTTTCCCCCTCACTCCCCCTCTATCACACCCACACTTTGTTGTTGTTTTTTCTCACTCATTCTCATTCTTTCTATCATACTCTTACTCTCCATCTTTTTCTCTCTCTCTAACTCTCTGTCTCTTTCTCTCTCACTCCCTGTCTCCTTCTCTACCACTCTCTGTCTCTGTCTCTCTCTCTTTCTCTTTCACTCTCTCTTTCTCTTGCTGTCTCTTTCTCTCTCACTCCCTGTCTCCTTCTCTATCTCTCTCTCTCTTTCTCTTTCACACTCTGCCTCTTTCTCTCGCTGTCTCTTTCTCTCTCACTCCCTGTCTCCTTCTCTATCTCTCTCCCTCTTTCTCTTTCACACTCTGTCTCTTTCTCTCGCTGTCTCTTTCTCTCTCACTCCCTGTCTCTGTCTCTATCACTCTCTGTCTCCTTCTCTACCACTCTCTGTCTCCCTCTTTCTCTTTCACTCTCCGTCTCTTTCTCTTTCACTCTGTCTCTTTTTCTCTCTCACTCTCTCTGTGTTTTCCTCCCTATTTATTTTCTGTTTCCGCAATTATCAGTCCAAAAAAAAACACACAAAAAAAACACACACAAAACAAAGATTTCGCAAGAGGAAGTAACTCATCAGAATATCATACAGTCAAGAGAAATAATCCTGCCTACACTCATGTTCTAACATTATTGCCACTCAAGTTAAGGCGCCCAAAGAAAACAAAAAGATTGGAATAAAAACAGAAGGAAGAAAGAAAGAAAAAAAAACAACACCAAACCTACAACACCAACCTACAACACCAACCTACAACACCAACCTACAACACCAATAAAGCAAGGCGTTTGAAATTGGACTTCTTGTGTCTCAGACGAGAACTACATTTTACCAGCGAGAAGATTCGCGCGTTGATGTGTCTGTCGACGATAATTGTCTTGTGGTGATGTGTGCTTTGACGTATGACATTTGATGTACGCATGCGAAGTGAAAAATAGTTCCAGTTCCTGAATACTAATGTAGCAGATGCTGTTTGGACGGTCCTCACACGAGTTAATCTTCTTTCCGAAAAAAGATCTGCTGGAACTATTTTCAACAGTTCTTGGATTGTAAAACATCGTGCGATAAAACGGAAATGGGGAGGACACAAAAATGGCGGGAAGATGGGGGGGGGGGGGATTCTCTCCAAACCGGAGAACGTAGATAGCACGGCTATTCAGAGACATTTCATGATGAAAGACTAAAAAATAAAGTAGCAAAAATACATAAAACATTGAACCATAATTTACTACTACAAAAAAAACCAACAAAAAAACCCCACAACCTAGTAGAATACTCGCTAACATTTTCCATACATAAAGGTTTTTAAAAAAAATAAATTTTTTTCTCTTCTCGTAAATGTCTGTAATGGAGAATGTAGAACGCCGGTTTCACGATATGACGGAGAGAGTTCAGAACTTTAAAATGGACAGAATGATTTGATCATCCCTAAAGGTAAGCAGCAATAACCTAGTGGTCAATACGAGATAAACGCAAACAGGAAGTCATAATATAGCTTGGCAGCCAACATACACGGAGGACCTCAGTGATGTGGACACAAGTTGGGAAGACGATTAACACATTGCAGGTGACTGATTTCCAGTGCTTTACATTATATTCGAAACAGTACGGCGCGGAAGAATTCAAGTCTAGTTCGGATCACTTTCAAGTCTATTCAAATTTTTTTCATTTTTTAAAATGTTTTTATCTTGTATTTTCGATTTCAACCTAAATACATTAATTCATGTATTTATGTTCAGAGTAAGGTACACCATTAGAAAGTTACATAATGGACTGTGCTATACTGGCGGCGCCATGATGTCTTGGTGTAGCAATCTACAAAGCACAATACCAGTAGAGCATCAATGTCTTTAAAAAATCATGTTAAAAGAAAGAGAGAAAAATTGACCCCCGCCTCCACTCAAACCCGGATGTGGCCTCCACCCCCCCCCGCTCCCACCCAGTCCTCTTCCACCAATTTTACCCATCACTTTCCTCTCCTATCTGGTCGGACTCACTGTTTGATTGACAGGGGCAGATCAGTATGTTTTCACTACCCTGGTGATCCTGTCAAGAGAGTGAACGAAGTAGGAGCCAAAAAAAAAGAAATGGTAGTTGGGGGGGGGCTGGAGTAGGGAAAGAGGACGCGCGCTAACAGTTACTCACGTGTTTAGGGAGCCCGATGTCTTGTCGGATTTAAGACAAGCCCCAAAACAGTATTTGGAGAAACACCCGAGGGGGGAGGGTTACTGGGGGCATTGTTTTTGTTGGGCCTGTCCAAGTCTGTTATTGGAATACTGCTAGCAGACGTGGCTAGTACAGCACCCTGGTTAAATGTCAGGATAGACATGGTTTCAAGGAAGGGGGGAGAGAAAGGGGGGGGGAGGAAAGCAGGAAGTGGTGATGAAAATGATGAGGGAATGGAGGCTGAGAACTGGAGGAGAGGGGGGTAACAAGACAGACGTTAAGAGGGGAAGAAGAACTTGTCCAGACACTGGAAAGCTTTAGAAATCAATTTAATACTACAGCAATGGACAGCAGCGCCCTCTTGTGACCTTCCACTCCCCTTTCATCAAGCTTCAACCAGCTCCTGACAGTTTTTGAGATTCCGGAGTCTGGTAAGCGGGTCGATGTTGACATGTCATCCAACAGATCGCTGGGTGAGCTTACAGATAGCTGGGTGAGCTTATGCTATCTCTTTGGCACATCTTTTCTTGGCCATCATCAGCAGCAATAGCCGTACTTTAATACTCACTCATAATGACCAAATCACGTGACCAAAAGAATCAAGCACTATCTGTCTGTGGAATTTTCACGTCTTCAGAGACGGTCTTTCTTTTTGCAACTTCTCGTGTGATTAAAGAGGCCAAGCCTTGATACACAGCTGCTGTCAGAGGCTGATCATCCATTATCACCAGGCGCTCTTTCACCCTTCTTTCTACTTCTTGGGTACATGATAGATGGTGGAAATTCTGGGATGAATCCGAAACTGGCAGCACATGCGCCACCCTAACCGACCCGTGGTAGAGGCTAAAACGGTCGGAACAGTCGATAATGGCGCAGTGGCGTACGGGACACTGACCCATTGGTGCATACTTTGTCCCGGTTCCGGCCCAATATTGATGTCCTTGCCGACACTGCGGGGAATCAGAAGAAACGGTGGTGCACGTCTTGCAAGAGTGTCCGTATCCAATGGTCAACTAGATCTGTATGGAGGCTCTGAGGTACCAATCCGCACAGCGGAGTTCCTTACCAGGACACTACGGGAGACCAAGGTCTCCCTGCCTTGTCACCAATCGGAGTTCATCTCAGGTATTTTAGCCAACTGCAATCCAGGCCACTTCCTTTTCGCTAGCTGTGTAGCTCAGGGGATGATCGACAATGTTGCTGTGTAGCCCAGGAGATGATCGACAATGTTGCTGTGTAGCTCAGGAGATGATCGACAATGTTGCTGTGTAGCTCAGGGGATGATCGACAATGTTGCTGTGTAGCTCAGGAGATGATCGACAATGTTGCTGTGTAGCTCAGGGGATGATCGACAATGTTGCTGTGTAGCTCAGGGGATGATCGACAATTTTGTTGTCGCAAAGGTCGATGTTTGGGTACCACTGTCGTACGCTGAATAATTTCTTTTTTTTTTCTATAAAGCTTTGGTCACGATTTGTCGCCTTAATTGGCGCCCCTTATTCATATCATCCCCCCTACCAACCAAAAAAAAAAATTAATAATAACAGGTCATAGACCTATAAAAGTAAACTTCTGTCCAAGTTGTGTTCAATACGACTTTTTTTTTAACACGATGTTGAATGATCTTTCAAAATTGTACAAATTCCAATGTCTCGTTTCTACCTGGTGACCCCCCTCCCCCCCACCCGTACCTTTTTTTATGCTACGTATATCCACCTTTTCCCAAATCTGTCCTTTGACTGTGACAAGATTTATGTCACTAGACCACCCCCGTGGGGGGAGTCCCTCGGGTTGTCAATTCAAGGGAGTGACGGGGGTTTCAAATATCAAAGGTGAAAAGAATCCATTTAAAACCTATCTCTGATGAATGCCAGGGCAAGAACACAATGTCAAACCTATCGCTGACAGGATCTTAGATTGACGGGGGTCCAGTGAAGAATATATTAGTCTCGTCTCGTTCTGGACACGGTGGTTTGTAGTTTACAACACACTCTAGTGTCCTTTTAAAACTATGGGCGTAAATGGGAAGGTGGGGGGGGGGGGGATCGATGTAAAAAAAAAACAGTTGGGGGGGAGGGGAAAGAGTGCTTGAAAAAAGTTTAGAGGAATTTTTTTAGATTTATAGATTAGCGGTACACTAACCGTTCAACTAAACAATAACCCTGCGCTAAACTAAACGCTTAACTAAACTCGAACCAAATAAAAAGCTTAACACTAAACTACAATGTAAACTAAATTCTTAACTAAACGTTAAACTAAAATCTAAACTAAACTTGAAACTCGAATCTAAACTAAATGATAAGCTAAACGCTTACAAAGTATCTGCAGTTGAGGAGCTGTGGGACACACATTTGAGGCCCAGAGAAAGGCTCTTGAAGAGGACGGCGCAGAAGATATCAAGACAAACTTGAATAGACCCTTTTCCAATATCAACAAAATATTTAATTGACACTAGTTAATTAATAATTTGTTAATTATTTTTTATCGATTCATGTTTTGTTATGTACATTGAATAAAAGTTTACAGTTTCAACTTGATCCGAGAATGGAAAGTGGGAGAACTAATGTGTACACAATTTGTACCAGACGGACAGAGAGACAGACAGAGTAACTTAATATAAGCCTTCTAAGTATCACTGTCTGCTGTATTCCTCTTGAATGTGTATGGTATCAAATAAGTTGATTTGTTTTAATTGAACGGGTGGACGCTCAATGTCATAAATAGAATACATTTTACTATGAATCCAGACATTAAATTCTTTTTTTAATAATGTTCCCAAATAATGCAATTTGCATTTTTGTCTGACCATCAACGTATACATTAAGCGCACTTAGTCTTTATTCTTTTGTAGTGACTGTGATCACTAAATGGACTTCAAATATAGCTCTTTTTGTCTTTCGTTTCATTCCACTTCTTCATCCCGTCTAGGTGTATTTTATCGTAGATGTAGTCCACATGTCTTTCCTATAATATCATCTTTCGTTCTCATCCGTGACATTTGAGAAGTTGAAATGACCTGCACCACAGAAGTCAAATGTCCAGGATTTTTTCCTAGATTTGAGATACACTTAACAGTTGTTTCAAATCAAGCAGTTGTGTGTGTGTGTTGGGGGGGGGGGAAGATGCAGAGCTTCTTATAAGTCAAGATCATGACAAGCCGTGATGGGTTTGAGTTATTCAAGACTGCGTTAGCACTAAGAATTCCAAAATTAATGCGGCTCTCCCCCGGATGCGATTGTATCCTAACTTTAACGCATCTATTAAAAGCATTTGTAGTAAATCAGTTAAGGAAAGAAAATTAGCATAACTGCATATTGAGATAGTTTATACATATTATGGACCGTATGGTAATGCAGAGCATATTTTAATATAAAAATCTAATTGTGGAAAAAAAAGATTGGGGGGGGGGGGAGCCTTCCATTGCCACTAGGTCGTAAACATTTCGATGTCCTACAGAATGTCTGTGACTTGTTCAAATTTCCATCGGGTTCTGTTACACAGGATGATCTCATAATCTTGATGACATCTCTGTACCCTTGACATGATCACCATCGAGTTTCCTCTCAGCACCAAGTCAGGTGGAAATGACTTTATCAACACCTGCCTGGACTGGGCGAGTAGAGGGGAAATGTTAAGGGGGTCGACATCATTATTACATCTTGTCAGCGACATACACAATGTTTTCACACATCTCCACATTTCACACCCACACCCACACACCTACACACACACACAAAGAGACACGTAGTCCACATTTTTTACCTAAACTTTGTCTCCAATAGAGGCGAATGGGAGATGACTTTGATTAAAATGATCTGCTCCTGTTTGAATCTATCACTTCCTTGTCATCTGATCTATTACTGGTTTTTAAACATTTCATTGCCAGCTCCCGACACCATTTTTATCTGTAATCATATGTTTGTGAGGCAGGTGCTGGGCACATGTTTTATTTAGACAGAGGAGGGACTTTGTTGAGCCACCATTAGTCTTTTTCAATTTGGCAGATGACTATTCACTGCACTTTATTAATGGAGCCCAGCAACTGGTATAAATTTGTAACCTCTCTTGACTACGCTCTTGGAAATAGGTGACTGTAGTTTGCTTTACATTTTATATCGAAAAGGGACGTTTTATCGGCAAAATCATCTGTTGGGAGGTTTTAAACAAAAAATCTCTGGAGTTTTTTTTAACAAATTCAAACCCCATTTAGCTACGGTCATAGAATTTGGTGACTGTAGTTTGCTTTAGAATAATATTGAAGAGAGAAGTTTTCAACCTCAAAACTTTCTGTAAGGGGATTTTAAACTCAAAACCATCTGGAGGGGTTTTAAACTTTAAAAAAGCCATCCGGAGGAGGGGCGTTTAAACTCAAAACCACCCATTGGCTTAGCTACGCTCAAAGAATTGTAGTGTGTAATTTACTTTTTTTTATATTGAAGAGGTATTTATTAGCTTCAAACTCAAAACCGTTTGGCTACTTTCATAGAATTGTGAGTGTGTAATTTGCTTTTTTACATTGAAAAGGGGGTTTTATCGTAAATTTGGGAGAGGGGTTTTAAAATCAAAATCTTCATTAGCTATGCTTTTGGAATTTGGGGATTGTCGTTTGCATTTTGTTTGTTTTGTTTTATAGAAGAGGGGGATTTAACTGCATAACCTCCTGGTAGGGGTTTTAAACTCAAAACCCCCTTGGCTGCGCTGTGCAAGTGATGGTTTATTGTTAAAATCTCACCTAAAATAAACCAAAACAAAGCAAAAAATCAGACTCAAATCCCCTCCCCGAGGGGGATTTCATTTCGGGGGGGGATTGGTTTGAACCCAAACCCCCCTGGCTACGCCCATGATATATATATATATATATATATATATATATATATATATATAGAGAGAGAGAGAGAGAGAGAGAGTGAGAGAGAGAGAGAGAGAGAGAGAGGGAGAGAGAGGAGAGAGATAGATAGATAGATAGATAGATAGATAGATAGATAGATAGATAGATAGATAGATAGATAGATAGATAGATAGATAGATCCAGGAATAATATAACAAAAATGCCTACTAGACCTCCATAAATCCATTTAGTATTGATATAAATGCACCTCACCCAATATTCTCTGTTAATATTCATAGTATGTAGATGTGGACATTATTCCTTGGCACTCCCACTACTATATCACACTGCGGGAACCTTCTCATGAAACCGCAAGATGGTATCACAAAGGGAGAATCCTCTAGGGAGGTAAGTCGTTAGTTGCTATCTCTTACACTGTAGGCTTGACTCCCCCCACCCACCCCCCCGGAATCTATTCATCCCTTCATCTCTATCCTAAATCTTCACCCACACAAAGCTTGAAACAGTAACACACAAAGCTTGAAACAGTAACACACAAAGCTTGAAACAGTAACACACAAAGCTTGAAACAGTAACACACAAAGCTTGAAACAGTAACACACAAAGCTTGAAACAGTAACACACAAAGCTTGAAACAGTAACACACAAAGCTTGAAACAGTAACACACAAAGCTTGAAACAGTAACACACAAAGCTTGAAACAGTAACACACAAAGCTTGAAACAGTAACACACAAAGCTTGAAACAGTAACACACAAAGCTTGAAACAGTAACACACAAAGCTTGAAACAGTAACACACAAAGCTTGAAACAGTAACACACAAAGCTTGAAACAGTAACACACAAAGCTTGAAACAGTAACACACAAAGCTTGAAACAGTAACACACAAAGCTTGAAACAGTAACACACAAAGCTTGAAACAGTAACACACAAAGCTTGAAACAGTAACACACAAAGCTTGAAACAGTAACACACAAAGCTTGAAACAGTAACACACAAAGCTTGAAACAGTAACACACAAAGCTTGAAACAGTAACACACAAAGCTTGAAACAGTAACACACAAAGCTTGAAACAGTAACACACAAAGCTTGAAACAGTAACACACAAAGCTTGAAACAGTAACACACAAAGCTTGAAACAGTAACACACAAAGCTTGAAACAGTAACACACAAAGCTTGAAACAGTAACACACAAAGCTTGAAACAGTAACACACAAAGCTTGAAACAGTAAAACACAAAGCTTGAAACAGTAACACACAAAGCTTGAAACAGTAACACACAAAGCTTGGAACACACAAGCTTGAACGTAAACACAAAGCTTGAAACAGTAACACACAAAGCTTGAAACAGTAACACACAAAGCTTGAAACAGTAACACACAAGCTTGAAACAGTAACACACAAAGCTTGAAACAGTAACACACAAAGCTTGAAACAGTAACACACAAAGCTTGAAACAGTAACACACAAAGCTTGAAACAGTAACACACAAAGCTTGAAACAGTAACACACAAAGCTTGAAACAGTAACACACAAGCTTGAAACAGTAACACACAAAGCTTGAAACAGTAACACACAAAGCTTGAAACAGTAACACACAAAGCTTGAAACAGTAACACACAAAGCTTGAAACAGTAACACACAAAGCTTGAAACAGTAACACACAAAGCTTGAAACAGTAACACACAAAGCTTGAAACAGTAACACACAAAGCTTGAAACAGTAACACACAAAGCTTGAAACAGTAAAACACAAAGCTTGAAACAGTAACACACAAAGCTTGAAACAGTAACACACAAAGCTTGAAACAGTAACACACAAAGCTTGAAACAGTAACACACAAAGCTTGAAACAGTAACACACAAAGCTTGAAACAGTAACACACAAAGCTTGAAACAGTAACACACAAAGCTTGAAACAGTAAAACACAAAGCTTGAAACAGTAACACACAAAGCTTGAAACAGTAACACACAAAGCTTGAAACAGTAACACACAAAGCTTGAAACAGTAACACACAAAGCTTGAAACAGTAACACACAAAGCTTGAAACAGTAACACACAAAGCTTGAAACAGTAACACACAAAGCTTGAAACAGTAACACACAAAGCTTGAAACAGTAAAACACAAAGCTTGAAACAGTAACACACAAAGCTTGAAACAGTAACACACAAAGCTTGAAACAGTAACACACAAAGCTTGAAACAGTAACACACAAAGCTTGAAACAGTAACACACAAAGCTTGAAACAGTAACACACAAAGCTTGAAACAGTAACACACAAAGCTTGAAACAGTAACACACAAAGCTTGAAACAGTAACACACAAAGCTTGAAACAGTAACACACAAAGCTTGAAACAGTAACACACAAAGCTTGAAACAGTAACACACAAAGCTTGAAACAGTAACACACAAAGCTTGAAACAGTAACACACAAAGCTTGAAACAGTAACACACAAAGCTTGAAACAGTAACACACAAAGCTTGAAACAGTAACACACAAAGCTTGAAACAGTAACACACAAAGCTTGAAACAGTAACACACAAAGCTTGAAACAGTAACACACAAAGCTTGAAACAGTAACACACAAAGCTTGAAACAGTAACACACAAAGCTTGAAACAGTAACACACAAAGCTTGAAACAGTAACACACAAAGCTTGAAACAGTAACACACAAAGCTTGAAACAGTAACACACAAAGCTTGAAACAGTAACACACAAAGCTTGAAACAGTAACACACAAAGCTTGAAACAGTAACACACAAAGCTTGAAACAGTAACACACAAAGCTTGAAACAGTAACACACAAAGCTTGAAACAGTAACACACAAAGCTTGAAACAGTAAAACACAAAGCTTGAAACAGTAACACACAAAGCTTGAAACAGTAACACACAAAGCTTGAAACAGTAACACACAAAGCTTGAAACAGTAACACACAAAGCTTGAAACAGTAACACACAAAGCTTGAAACAGTAACACACAAAGCTTGAAACAGTAACACACAAAGCTTGAAACAGTAACACACAAAGCTTGAAACAGTAAAACACAAAGCTTGAAACAGTAACACACAAAGCTTGAAACAGTAACACACAAAGCTTGAAACAGTAACACACAAAGCTTGAAACAGTAACACACAAAGCTTGAAACAGTAACACACAAAGCTTGAAACAGTAACACACAAAGCTTGAAACAGTAACACACAAAGCTTGAAACAGTAACACACAAAGCTTGAAACAGTAACACACAAAGCTTGAAACAGTAACACACAAAGCTTGAAACAGTAACACACAAAGCTTGAAACAGTAACACACAAAGCTTGAAACAGTAACACACAAAGCTTGAAACAGTAACACACAAAGCTTGAAACAGTAACACACAAAGCTTGAAACAGTAACACAAAAATTTTATCTTACTTTTTACATTTATAAAAAAAAAAATATACCAGAATATAAACCATTGGAGCAAACAAGTATGGTAATAATTTTCAAGTCTCGTCTCGTGTTCCAAATTATTCTAATGTATATGGTGAGGTTTACATGGAGGAGGTCTGACTAGAGGACAGGGAGGAGGGGTGGACAAAAGGAAGGAAGGAGGAATAAATATTCGTTGCAGATATCGTAATGGCCTCTGTATGTATGTGTGAGAACGTGGGGGGGGGGGCTGAAAGGTGCTAACATGTGCATTTAATGACAGGGGGGGAAGTGTTCGCACATTTGAACAAGAGAGGGGGGGGGAGCTCTGAGCGGTTCGCATCACGTTTGAAGTGTTTGATCTAACCCCACGATCAGTCTGATCAGACTTGTCCACAACGTGCTGTCTGTTTCTACTCAGACTTAATAGTAGCACGAGGGTAAAAGGGACAGTAACAGCAACACAGAAGTCAATTCTGGTGGATTAGAGGGAGACAAAGCCTATCTAGCCCAGAGGTTCTGAAACATTTGGACCTGGGGACAACTTATGTATTCAAAACTTTGCCACGGACCCTTAAGTGAAAAAAAGGAGCATAAATGTATATTTTATCACGATTGGCATAACGGTTTTGATTTCTATGCGATACATACATACATACATTAATACATACATACATACATTACATACATACATACATACATTAATACATACATACATACATTACATACATACATACATACATTAATACATACGCCTTTTTCTGCTTTATATATATATAATGTAAAAAAAACACAACATTTTTCTGAAGGAGTGTTTATTGAGACTATAATTTTTATTAGCGGCCCCCGAAAGGGGAAAAGGAGCTATTAGTTGTGTGTGGTCTGTGTGTCTGTCCGTCCGTCCCGTTTAGATCTCGTAAACTAGAAAAGTTATTGAAAATACGACATCATGATATTTTTGACCATTTTTTTAAACGACCCATAATGCAAGATATAAATGTGAATATGTTTTCTTCACCAGAATTTGTGATATCCATTGTTACACATTGGTTTCGGTTCCTCGTTTGTGGATATTTCAATAAGCTGCTCCTGCATTAGTATGGATTCATCTGTGACTGGTGATCTTTTGGAAAGCCACAGAGCAGAAAGAGGGCACTAGCATCTATCACGTTAATAAACTACCCAAGCACACCAAACCTGACTGACGCCAGGACAGCCCTTGTAAATCTCAACAACAACAACAGCAAGGTAACACTCCTCCAGAGTCCAATGGATCCCAGGCCATATTGACATAGAACACAATGACAAAGCAGACAAGTTGGGCAAAGATGGGAGGATGACTATTTTAGCATGCATGTATTCTGACATTGAATGATTATCATGCATCTCTTCTTTCATGCATGTATTCTGACATTGAATGATTATCATGCATCTCTTCTTTCATGCATGTATTCTGACATTGAATGATTATCATGCATCTCTTCTTTCATGCATGTATTCTGTCTTAAATCTATTCTTTAATGTACGACTTGCATGTTTCATTCCATATAATAATCCCGTCTGGGTGCATTTTATCGTATAGGCTCTGTCTCGGATGTATTCCATCATATATCTATCCTGTCTCGGATGGATATATGACACAATACTATGCCCTATATCCATTCTGTCTTGGATGCATTATGTCATATAACCATCATGTCTTGGATGCATTATGTCATATAACCATCATGTCTTGGGTACGTCCTGTCATGATTCTCTTCCTCCATAAATCCAATATGTTGTTCAAACGAGTCACGCTGATTACACCACAGATCATTCTCCAAGAACGTATTTCTTTGCTAAAAAAAAATTGAGCCAGGAAAATGTGTTAACTTCAACAAGTCAACAAAATAAAAACCTTTCAGAAGTCAGATGTTTTAAGTCAGCTGTCAAAAGAAAAAAAAAACCCAGGCAGAATTTCAAAGAAATGTTTATACAAGTGAAAGAAAAAAATAGACGAAGAAAATCTGTTCCAATGATCAGCCAGTAAAAATAATATACAAATAAAAACCCAGCTACCAAAGAATCCAGTTTTTTCACTAATCGTTGATACTGGAGAAGATTTTGAAAAACCTAGCCCCCTCAAATGAGTAGTTTTAGGAACGTAAAGTTGCTTGTTTAATTTTATATAGAAAGTCTTGATTTACTGAAGAGATTTGCTACCTTTAGATCTCTTCAGTCATTTTGCTTTGTCTCCTCTCTCTCTCTCTCCCTCTCTCTCTCCCTAGGAGTGCGTGTGTTTGTATACATTTGCCTTCGTCACGTAAAGACGTTAGCGTACAGTTACAAACGTCCTGGAACCAAATCCTATTGAAAACTTATCCAAGTTAGAAGTCGACATTGTTTTGGGTAAACGATGTGACGTCAGGCGACGATTGTCTATCGTCTGCGCCTTGTTTTTGCTTTCAGGCATGCGGACTTAGTTAGCAGAAGTGATATGTCTTCTGCTACCAGAATGATTGATAGAACCAGCCGGTACACATTTTAGGTAGAAATATCGCTACATTTAGCCTGCACACACAAACTCACACACACACAAGCAGGCGCCTTTGTTGAAAATTGCTCGGGACTTTCCCTCCAACAGACGGGGCTGTTATTGCTAGTACTTCGTGTTCCCGGGTGATTTGATGTTTGTTTCTTTAGGTCAGTGAGTTGGCTTGCTCGATGCGCGCTGTCGCAAATGGATATAGGTTGGTGCAAACTAATTTTTTGTTTAACTCTTTCTCTCCATAATTATTTACCATATTCTGGTGGAATCAACGTTGGTATCGTCAGTTAAGAATGAAAGAGTTAATCTGACGGACAAGAAAGCGTCGACCTATTTGGGAACAAAAGCCAACCGAGGAGAGGCCGAGAAGTAGACCCAGGGGACAAACAAATTCCCAAGTACAAAATGCTATGTTCACGTCGTAGTGGCTAAGCTTTGCCCTACGTTATCATATGCGAAAATGCATTGAACTAGCCTTTACAGAACACAAATCGTCCTAATTTTTTAAAAAAATGTTATAAATATTCTGAAAAATCATCTCCCTTACTAAATAGTAACTGCTTGCATAGTTGGTTTTAAAAATTAATGTTTTCGCTTTCAGAAAACAAACAAAAAAAAAAAAAAGCAGCCGTTGGATCAGAACTTTGTAAGATCTAAAATATCATGATGTTGGATTGTCAATATATGTTCTAGTTTATGAAATCTAAATGGTACAGATGGACGCACGGACGGACAGACCACACAAAACTAATAGCGGCTAACCGCTTTTCGGAAACTATTGAGAGTGATAGTCAAGCAAAGAAGATGCCCTGGCGATATTGATGATGGACAAGTAACACAAGTAAGGTGTGTACATTTAGTAATTGGCGTAATTGATCCCCCCCCCCCTATAAACGAGAAGCTTGTATCGAACCTGTTTTGGTCCAGTTTCTACTAGTGCCCTCTTTCCACTTCCCAGATCAGCTTCTATTGGCACCCACTTAGCCCTGCCACGTCATTCTAAGGTAGAATTATCTATGCAAAAGTAATGTACTGCTTTAACTCTCGATATCTTCTATGATCACACCCAGACGACAATCTTAAATGTGGTGACACATATTAACATATTTTAAAAATGTTTAGCACTAATCGGCATAATTTAAAATAGTAGAATAAATGTGTGAATGAATATTCATCGGAGCGAGAGTTACGATAGCTAATGAAGTAGTTCTGATTGTTTAGAAATACAAATTAATGTAACTTGGCGTGGGGCCTTATTAAATGATAATGTGGCCGGAGGTGTGGGTTTCGGATGAAGCTATTAACTCTGTGGATTGTTATTACACCCGTATACGTGTACACCTTTTTCTTATTGACTTTGAGATCATCATGTCGTTGTCTTTGAAGAATGGTACAAGATCAATGACGGTGTCATGTGGTCAATGTGGTCAGGAACTAGCAGCCTTTAGTTTCCTCATTAAAAGTCGGGTATCAATTGAAGTTGCGGGAACTCAGAAACAATTTAGAGACTCCTCAAGCCAACATACTAACCACTTTACCAGGGAAGTGCTTATGAAAATAGAAGATTTATAGTTATCTATTGTTAGTTTCAAACTTTAAACCGGCCAACTATTTATTTATACATAATATGAAGTGGACTTATTCAGCTTATACTACTTCATCAGTCAAATACTATCTCTTTCCATTGTTCGATACCAAACTTAATAATTAATTGCTAAAAGTCAGTTAACTAATTGGTTAATTTTTTTTTATTCATACTTCTGTTGTCAGGTAACTTAGATAATTGTACAACATTTCAGCTTAATCCTAGATTAGGTGTGGGAGACATGTACGAACATTTTACCAGACAGACAGAATGAGTTGATATAAGCTTTGTAAAAATTAGTATGTCATACTACAAACCTCACGCAGGACAGCAGAAAATATGGCGTACGGACTAAAAACCATAGCGACAATACTCCGAAACTCAGTCACACTGCAATCTTTTTAAATGCAGAATTTAAAATGTCAGCTTAAAGCGAGGGCAGAACAGATCAGCTACCACGCGCCACAGAGTTCTACATGCGGTATCTAAATTCATCACAGGGCATAATCATTGCTGCAATCTCTTCAGAGAAACCTCTGATTTCGATATTTTCGGTGTAACATACTAGGTACTTTAATCAGTGCTACTATTTCGGGGAAGCTCCCAGATGACCCCAGATGTTTGCAAGGAATGAATACCAGGCAGGTGTTGGGGTTCCTTTTCAAAGCCTGTATAGCGCCCTTGTTTGTGTCTGCAGTGTATATGTTCCAAACTATGACACGGCGAGCATCGAGCCAGAAACACAGGAACTTAACGTGACGATACTGCCCACCTTGGTGTTCATGTAGAATTGTAGATAGATCTATGTGCACATCAGAAGATACTACCCACCTTGGTGTTTATGTAGATAGATCTATGTGCACATCAGAAGCTCAGAGATGCACAGCGTTAACCCTCTTTTTTGTTTTTAAATTGCAACGCGCATTGATTTGTACACGAGGGAGAGGGAGGTGGTGAAACTTGATATATCTAAATATAGAATTAAAAGTAAGATGATGTATGTATGGGTGATGGGTGTATGTACCGAATAGAAATCAAAACCGTTTGACAAATCTTAATAAAACTGGGCATAAATGTTCCTTACATAATTGCGGATACTGTAGTGCATGGGCGTAGCCAGGGGGCGGGGTTGGGGTTCAACCCCCCGCCCCCCCCCCCCGAAATGAAATTCCCCCCCCCCCCCGGAGGGCGGATGTCGGAGTTAAGTGACTGATCTTTTGCTTTAATTTTGTTTATTTTAGGTGAAATTTTAATACTAAACCATTCCTTGCCCCAGCACAGCCAAGGGGATTTTTAGTTTAAAAGCCCCTACCAGGGGGGTTTGAGTTGGAAACTACCTACCAGGAAGTTTAGAGGGGCATTGAGCTTTAAACCCCTACCAAGGGGTTTTGAGTTTAAAACCCCTTATCAGGGGTTTTGAGTTTGAAAACCCCTACCAGGGGGCTTTAAGTTTAAAAAAACTTTATATATATATGGCTCCTTTTGTCTCGAAAGGCAATGGATGCGCCCAAATGAGTCACTGGTTTTGGCTTAATCTTGAGACGGGGCAGAATCTGGTGTGGCTAATCAAGCCACTCTCAATGTACTCTGACTTCAAACCCCCGCTGCCTTGCGGTACTGAGGCTTCAGGAGACAACCTCAAGGAGAAATCAGGAGTGAAGCCCGTGGGCGTTGGGAGTATCAGCTATGAAATTCCCTCCGGCAGCTTCTGCAACTGAGTTGGTGCCAAATGTAATGCGATGCGTTCCTTTGGATCACATCAGCGGGAGGGTCTAAGTCAGTAAGAATAGCGAATTCCTACAGTACCTACAGTGCATTATTTTGCAAATAAAAAGTTTGATTTCAAAATACCTCAGAATATGCATTTAGTTGGCTTTCAATACCAGAAATAGTGCTTGGCGGGAGCCCCGCGCTGGGGGACCTCTCAGTGCTCCCCCAGACCATTTGCTGTCAAGGGGGAGGAGTCTACAATTTTTTCACTAACTCCAGGAAGAACCTATTCTTGGGCACAATAAACGTCTTACAAAAGAATGAAGGGTCAGAATGTAATAGAGATTAATTATGTACACACACAATCACACAAACATTTATACAAACTTATATGCATATATATATAATTTTTTGCTACGCCCATGCTGTAGTGTATGGTTAACTTTCCTCCCACATTCGGAGAGGCTCTCAAAATGAAGAAAACATGCCTATGTGTATCTGTATTAAAGAATGAAACTTTTAACAAATTGGGTAAACCCTTTTTCTCAGTATTTTATATTTGATATGTGTCGGCTTAACGGTAAACCCATTTTCACATTCTACTTTTATTTTCATGGTTAAAAAAAAGTGAAGAACATTCTCCATGTTTGACATAGATCTAAATTCAATCCGGTAGATCAGTGGCGTAGCTAGGGTGTTGGGAGGAGGGGGGAGAAGTTGAAAATCCCCCGGCCCCCAACTTGAGGGGGGCCCCAATTATTATTTTTTACCTTAAATATTAAATATTACGCAAATGCATGGGCCCCCAAAGAGGTCAACTGCCCAGGCCTCAAAATGATAGAAAATTCCTAGCTACGCCCTTGCGGCTGGTATTTAAAAGGAGAGAGATAGTCTTTATAATTTACAAATATATTTTTAAATATTTATGTAAAAAATGTACAAATATACGCTATAAGTGTCCCGTGACGTCTGCTTTCCGGTCCTCCAAACTTCAGTCTATAGTGAAGCCTCAGAGAATCTGTTCCTAGAGACTCCACAATTTTTTTATATTTTTTTTTACAGTTACACATTTTTCGAAAATTACTTTTGCCCCCAATGCCGAAAAGCCTGTGAAGCTCTAAAGTTCACTATAAATGCACACCTTTTGAAGCCACAAGTTTTTGAACTCAATACAGAGAACATGAGGAGGTAGATTTGTAGTTTTGTACTTTGATTGATTAAAAACCTCCCACCTCCCCTCCTCCCGCCCCCCTTTCCCTATTCTTTTCCTTCCTACCAATTAGGACACTTTTTTTTTTTTTTGTACGGACATTCGAAGCTCTGTCCCGCCTTTTTGGCAGACGACCTTAACCTGCAGACGTGTCACTAAGCGTTTGTTCAGATTGTGCTAAGCTGATTAGAACTAATGGAATTGGCGGGACTGATTATTCTTCTCAATGGAGATTAAGGCTAACGTGATGTCAAAGGTAAGTACGGACTTGTCTATGTTTAGTTAGGATTAGGTTTAGTGGTATCCTTTTTTTTATTTTTAAGTGGACTATCCGCTATTAGTTTTGTGTGGTCTGTTTGTCCTTCCGTCCCGTTTAGATCACAAAAACTAAAAAAAATGTATTGAAAATACATCATAATATTTTAGACCTTACAAAGTTCTGATGCAAGGCTACTTTTTCTTTTGTGAAATAAAATCATTTAATTTTTTAAAGTATATATATGCAAGAAGCTTTTTTCATAAAAATACACCATTTAAAAAAAATAAAACCATTCACTTGTCAGTGTGAAATAAAAATACGGAAGACAATATTACAAAGGCACGTACATTTTTTTTTTAATTTTAAAAAATTGTATGCAAAATTTTTATTTTCTAAAAAAAAAAAGTTATTAAAAAAATTATACTAAATTAAGTGTGTATAAGTGTGTATAAGCTACTTATATTTAAAAGCTGAATTTAATACAAAGCTTCATTTATTAAGAAGTTTTATCCACTTGAAATACATAATATTGTAAGACATTGTAAGACAATTTAGAGAGTTAACCTTTCTTGTTACTTTCAAGCCTTGAATGAGAGATTAAGCATTTAGAAGACTATCAATTAGATTAATTAGATAATCATTCAATATCACTAGTTTAGCCAGGTTCACACTGAACCATATCTTTTTTATCATCAGTTCATTAAATACATATGAATATTAACAATGTAATAATAATAAGATTATATACGCTCGTATTTTCGTTTGATGTGCTATCATGTCGTCAGTTGGCATAACAATATAAATCGGCTAAACTTTCGACGCGTACACGTGTCATCTTTTTGTATTGGAGGTAGGGTTGTGGTTGTTGACTGTTTTTATTCATAGCTTCTCTAATATTCTTGCTGAAAATATTTTTTACCTGCTGAGTGGACCACTTCGGGGGCCGATTGTGAGTTTGTGTTTCCACACAAACTATCTTTGTAACTTTTTAAAAATCAGATTACCAAACACTCCCAAAGATCGTCAGTACTAAGATATTAACATATTTACTTATTAAACATAGTTAAATATTTACTCTTTTATATATTGACACATTGTTATGGAGCGTTTGCGCGTGTTTAGGATGTCATCAAGAGGAAGGTATGGCTGATGTTTTGTTGGTGTTGGCTGAAGAGTTTCTGATGAAATCTTGAGGTGGTCTGTCGTAATTGAAGGGAATAACAACAGGTGTGAGAGTTAGAGAGAGGACTCTAGCAAGGGACGTGAGACAGAAGGGGAGAGTATTTTACATATTCTTAGTGAGTTGTTTTTTTTACAAAGCTTATATCAACTCACTCTGTCTGTCTGTGTGTCTATATGCCTGTCTGTCTGGCCAAAAGTTTGTACATGTTGTTTCTTGGACTCCCAATCTAGAATCAAGCTGAAATTTTGCACAATTATTTCTTTTACATGATAACACAAGAATCAATGAATCAATCTCAAACAAGGGAAAAAACAGTACATATACATATATATAAGCTGAATTAGTCCAATTTTATATTAGGCCAATACATGAGATTACCTGTGCTATGGTTTCCAAATCAGGGCGCTCTTCATTTTCTTTATAGAATAATCGAAGTATTTTAATATAAATAAACCATTTAATCCGTTTTGTCCACTCAGCACTGTAGGATACAAGTTCAAAGCTCTTAAATTATGTCTACCTGTATTGCTGTGTCAATGTATTATAAAATCTCTTGTCATTTTCTTACGTATCTCTTTAGGTTCTTTTATAACGCCTAGACATTTCTTCAAATTGCTTTCTCTTATTTTTCTGTCTTTCTATATTTTATTGCTAAAAGAACGTGAACAGGAACGTGAAAATCCAATTGTAGACAAAGGGCAGATCACTGTCATTAGATATTTGGCTGAAAATCCCCAATAGTTTTCAAATCGTGACCTGCTCCATGTCTCGATTCTCTTGTCCAACAGCACATAAAACACGGCTCGGTCTTTGTGGACACGGACACTGGACAGGACGGACATAAATTATATCACCTCCGACAGTCCAGGGCAGTGCTCTTTAAGCCCACAGCCTATCTCAAACAGGGACAAAGTTTACAACACATTAAGTTTGTTTCCTTCTTTTGAAGAGGCTGGGGGTGGTCATTAAAACAGACCAAGGGTCAGGTTTTAGACCATTTTATGAGCCCTTGGGTGAAGTGGCTGGACTGAAGATTTCCAAGGTCAGTTCGGTCAAGACAAAGGAAGACTTCTTGAGACAGCTCACGCTATCATATTTAACAGTCGAGATAAGGCCGGCCAATGTCCAGTCGCAGCGGGGCTATATAAATTATTGCTAATGAGACTCCCCGGAAATGCTGCGGCGCTGGGCAGTGGTCAGTGTAAACCATCAAGCGATGGGAAGGTAGTTATTTGTGAGAAGTTCCCCCCCCCCAACCTCCCCCTGGCTGGGTCAACAATGAACCAGGTCAATGGCTTGATGGTGTTGGAACATTTTTTTTTATGATTGCTCGGACAATGATGGACACAGTCATTAGAGAACTCGTGGACTCGACCCCCGCTGTGTTGATTTATATCATCCACGGGGAGTCTCGATGTGGTCGCCACTTGCCGAGCTGGGGGCTTCTCTTCACATTTCCGCCACACGTGGTTGTGGTTCTAGTTTGTTGTTTCACTATCTGTAAGCCATAATGTGGTTCAAATCCTAGAATATCCTGGTTTGAGATTAGTCAATAAACATTGCTCTTCCTGTGCATGTGTCTGGAATGCCTGGTTTGAACGGGTCTTCACAAGTGTGATAATGTAACAAGAGAGTGCCAACTTGCATACGTTGAATGCGATATTTGCTCTCTAAACATATTGCTTCATTCTGTGCGTTTTTTCCCACTGTACATTGCTATGTGTAGTGGTGATTTCTAAACTTTTTAAAAAAATTAATTTATTTAATTAAGCTACAGAGGAGTCGCGAGGATTGGTGTCATCCGGTGTGGCCGCACCCCTATTGCGTCACAGCTGCTTAGCTTTTTGTTGCAAATGTACAGATGAAAGCAATTCACCTCATTTACTAGACAAATCAGATTTTTAATAGTCCAACAGAGTCTACATGGGGTGTGCTGACTAAGTGGTAAAGCCGGCCTTACGAATTGTGGGGCCCAATTTATTGGATGCTTGCGAGACCCATTTTCTAATTTTTTTTTTTTACAATAACAACTATTACTATTACATAGACCAACAATTTGTATAGAACATGCTTAAGAAGCAGCTCAAACGCAAAAGACGCCTGTGGGTTAAATATAGTTACGTCAATCATTCGATACACTAGATATGTTAACCCTTTGAGTCTTACATCTCTGAGAGCATATGACAAGAGCCATGATTGTCAGTGATATGCTTAATGTAAATTGCTGGGCCCCTACCAGACGCGGGGCCCGATTTGGAGCAATCGGCCTAAGGCCGGCCCTGCTCAAGTTTAAATTTCAAATATTGATAAAGGGGATTTTGAGATATTTAGGACCCCCCCCCCCCGAGTCCAGCCAACTCTAATGGGCACCTCAATTAATTGGTGAAAGTAAAAGTGGTAGGTCTTTGTGCTGGACACAAAACACCTCTTTAACCGTCTGCCATAGAAACAGATGACCTGAACATCTTCTGCCCTATAGATCGCAAGGTCTCACAGGGTGCTTAACTTTTTTTCATTCAGTCGACTCCCTGATGCCAATGGACAGAACCCCTCCCCTTCCGAATGGACATTGAGACGAATGATTGTGTGGCCCGCAGGAAGATATGACACTTGTTACGTAATGACGTGTGTCGTAATAATCTTCCTTTCTGAAGAAACGTCTGACATTTGCAAACAAACAAACGTTTAAAGGGAGATAAAACTAATCCCCAAGAGTTTCTAATCAATTATGTGAGCAAAATACCAGGACTACTTGAGATGATGAGATTTTATAATACAAATATAATAATATTTAAAGATTACCACCCCCTTTTTTTCTTCTTCTTTGGACTGGGCTGCCAAATTAAAACGTTTTCATAATGACTACAACGGATCGTGATAATGCTTCACAGTCTGAATGCCAACTCTACGAAACCACAAAAACTTGCTTTATGCATATGCTTTCCATTGGCATTTCATCTCGAACTAATCACCCATATTCCATTTCGTAGCTAATCAAACTCAGATTTGAATGTTTACCTTTCAATGCATCAAACCCGTTAACGACAGTTTATAAAACACACATTCGATAAACAACGAAAAACACACGTACAGGCCTGCACTCATACATACACACACAGTTTCCCATCCCCCCCAGTTCATTCAACACACGGGCATAAAATGAGCACGTCCCCCAGACACAAGTACTTCTGCAGAACCAAATATGGGGAACTCGTCAGCAGCCAAAATCATTTTCTGTTTTAACTACGTCACGGCTACCGATAAAATTAAATTTACGTCTCTCCACGAGCCATTTGTTGAGCGCCTAATGGCATCGTGAACTTCAGGAGGGGGGCGAGGCTTAGGATGAGGCTGATTTATGGTGAGCTTGCACACCGAGCTACCGTCTGACAGAGGATGTGTGTGTGTGTGTGTGTTGTGTGTGTGAGTGAGTCTGTGTGTTAGTGCGCTGGGAATTGGATTTACCATATAATGATGGGGTTGGTGGAGATGGTAGTCATTTTGGGTGTCGTCACTGATGGTTGTGATGGTGGCCCAAAAAAAAAAGAAAACTAGAAAGAGCAAGTTTTATTTTGCTTGAAAGTGGAAATGGTTGAGAGCCTGTTTGATAGGCACATCACATTCAACTTCACTTGTCCCTTAGTTTGTTGGTTCATTGGGGCACAACATGAGATCTGTTGACCGTGTTTTTTCCATTTCTCTCTGTTTTTTTTGCCTTGGATAGAACCTCATTCAATGACAGGCCTGTCCATTTTTTGATGTTGTCTTCCCATCGCTTTCGCTGCCTCTTCTTCTCTTTCCTGGTACTGTTCCCTGAAGGAAGGTCTTTGCGAGCCCTGATGACCTTGAGATATGGCTATAGAGTTTTGGATTGCGTATTTTTCTGACAGTAGTTAGCAGGTCATCGTGAGGTCCAATCGATGTATTAATCATGTTTCTAATCTCCTCACTTGTGATTCGGTCTTTGTAAGGGACACTTAGGATCTTTCTGAAGCATCTCAATTCCATTGCTAGGACGCTCTTCTAGAGATCTGCAGTCAGCGTCCAAGATTCGCAAGCATCTAAAAATTGAGATGTATGCGTCGTAATGATGTAATGGTGTCCATATCTTCCTCTAGTGTGTCAAAGTGTCTATGTCTGTGTATTTTTATGTCTTTGTGTGAGTGTGTGTGTCAGTGTATGGAGCTTGTGTGTTTGTATGTTTCAGTACCTTGTGATATTTAATATTAAATTTTTAAAACAAATTAAAATTGTTATTTATTTTTGTTTTGTTTAGGGTTGATGTTTGAGACTTCATTATAATAAGTAGGCTACACACAGAGAAACTATAACGTAACTGAGTTTGGTGCACTTGACATTTTGTGATTGTCCCAAGCCTGGAGTCAAACGTTCTTGGAACTCTGTGCACATCTAAAACATTTCTCAGTCTGCGAAGCACCCAATCAGATGTTCAATTTTTTTTCATTCCGATTACCGATGGTTCATGTCATGTCCCAAAACGATCCAAATTCCTTCGCTGTACTACATCAGCTGTTCAGGTGTCCGACAGTCATTTATGAAACGGCCCAACTTGGGGGAAAGTGTGAGAAAAGTGACAGTATTGTTTGGGAATCTCCCCTATCCCCGCCAGTGCAATGAACTCGGTTCTTAGTCACAACAACGGGGATTCTGTTTTGTTTCCTAATCGACCTATAATCGTCGCCCCTAACGACCGTTTCCACCCGGACGCCACGTTGAGGCTGACAAGCGTTGTCCTGTTTCAAGTAAAAGACACAAATGATGAAGGTGCTTCTTGACTTCTTAAGACAGTGTATTGATTGCTGGAAAGATGGAGGCCGCTTAACTACAACGACATTAATATTAAAGAAACACCTTGCAATCAATAAGATCAAACAAATAATTCGTATAGTTACCACATGTACAAACAAATTAAAATTCAAAAAGCGAAAATAAAAAAACCAAAAAAAATTTAAAAAGCTCAGCAGTCATTTTAAGATCTAAATCGATTTTTTTTTAATATTTAAATTTAAAACTCAAAATACTGACGACTTTTGATATAGCAAATCATAGCTGGAATAATTTTTGACACATCTGCCAGCAGAATTATTGCGATTATTTTCTAGATAGCACTGTCGTCGAATATAAAGACAAAGGTTGAGTGCAGTATATATATATATATATATATATATATATATATATATATATATATATATATATATATGTAGAGAGAGAGAGAGAAAGAGAGAGAAAGGGAGAGAGAGAGAAATAGAGAGCGATAGAGAAAGAGAGAGATATATAATACTAATACTAATATAATATAATAGTATAATATACTCTACAGTTCTAGCTCACCCACTGACCCAAAGGTTGTTCTAATTAAAACCCCACACGCACTTTTCAAATGTGCCTACTCACACACACACAGAACATATTCAAGAGGTCAGCTCAAACACACTTAGCGCTCACACAGAAACACACACGCAGCACACACGAAGAACACACCAGCACCTGTAGTCACCCTCACTCGCATACCAAACACGCATACCTGCAAGGGAAAAAATATGTTGCCCCGTCATCCCCCCCCCCCCACACACCTCATCATTACGTTAGTAGGAAGCACACACCCCCCTCCACCAATTGTCCATTTCTTCCCCCTCCCCTCGTCCTTTTCCCTCCTCCCCCTTTGATAATGAGGAAAAAACGTTTGGGGAACGAGAAACAGCTGTGTGATGTTCGCTGTGAGTACATCCAGACTGACGCGCATTGCCACACGTGAGTTTCTTGCTCAGCGGATTAGCTGATGGGGGAGAGAAGTCGAAGAGGAGCTTTACTTGGGGTTCGCTCCCATCGGGGAGCCTTGAAGAATGGAGCAAGACGGGATGCGATACGGAGGTGATGGGTGGGGTATGGGGCGCTGATGACTATCTTTTGGTGCTAGGGAGTACAAGTACGGGTGCAGTGTGTGGAGGGGGGTAGATGAGAAACTAAAGCGTTGGGGGGGGGGGGGGAGAAAGGTGGGCACTGTGAGTCGTGATGATGAACGGAGTTGATTGATCGTGACGCAGTTGTCGCTTTGACGTCAAGGTATTTGAATTAAGATGGCGGTCCGTCTGACGTCTGAGGTGGGGGGGGGGGGGGGGGAGGGACGAGATTCGTCTTCCATCCAACAGTAGCTAGCGCCATAGTTAACTGTGTTTTGGGCCATGGGCTGTGGAGTTATCCAGTGACGGTGTCAGCAGCCGCGGCCGGTTGTCCAAGTTGGATGAAAGTATGTCTGGAGGTATAAAATCTTGTTTGTAAACTCTTGCTGTCTATCACTTCCTCCAAAGCCCTTGCAACCCGCGTTCAAGAATGTCTAATCAACAGATGTGTTTTACCACCACATTTTTCTTTTGGCTTCAATAGCGTCCCGCATTTGTCTTGATTCTCTCTGTCTGTCTGCTGTACTGTGTGTCCTATTTAAACCTATAGTGCTATTATAAATAATTAAATATGAAGTCACAGTCTGTTTATGGTACTCTTGAAATATATATTTTTTAATGCACTATTGTTTAATAATTTAAATATGCATATTGTGTAAATCATTTTTAAAACAAGGAGGAACATGTTAATTTCCAAATTTTAAGCATTGTTTTATGTACTAGTAGAAATGTGGGGTTTCCTATGATGATAAAACTAAAATTGAATAGCGCAAATTCTGAGGTTTCTTAAAAATAAGAAAAAAAATTATGAAGATATTAATTAAGAATATATCTACTAAACACTTTACTACTATATACAGTGAAGAGCCAGTATATACTGATTCTCAGGATAATTTTCTAAAATCTTACAAGCAGCTGGAAAAGACAGATGGAGATCTTTTAGGGAGTGCATTTACGCTAGACGAACTCAGGACTGCTCTAGACTCGACTAAGAACAATAAATCCCCCAGACCAGATGGCTTAACCTTTGAACTCTACTTACAAAATTTCTTCCCCCTGCTAGGTCCTCTCTTACTGCGACAATATAGCGACGCCATTAAAATGGGACAATTTCCTCCAAATTTTAACGAAGCGTACATCACACTATTACCTAAGAAATCTGAAAATATCACTTCACACCTAGCGACTATAGGCCCATTTCACTTCTCAACACAGACTATAAACTTCTCACAAAAATGATTTTCCTAAGAATGAAACCACTCATAAATCAACTTATAGGATAGAACCAGTACTGTTGTAACCCTGACAGAAACATAGACGGCATGACGCATTTTTACGGGATTTTATCATGTACAGTAAGGATAAAAACCTCAATGTGTCTCTCTTATCTGTAGATCAAGAAAAAGCCTTTGACCGAGTAAGCCATAGCTTCTTGTTCAATGTGCTTGAAAAATGTAAAATAAGTTCCCTGTTAATCAGATATATAAAGCTTGTCTATACAAATGCAACAAGTAGATTGATCATTAATAATTCTCTCAGTAGGAGTATCCCCATACAAAGGTCTGTCAGACAGGGCTGTCCCTTATCCCCCTTCTTGTACATCCTTTGCTTGGAACCCTTCTTGGAATCTGTAAGATCTGACCCTTCTATTATTGGGATAAATATACCAGTTCGTTCCCTTCTCAACCATCAAAGTCAAAGCCTATGCGGATGATACAACTTTTTTTCCATCTTCAGAGCAAGATATTGAGAATATACTAAAGAAATTTACACTTTTCGGAGAAGCTAATGGTTCAAGAATAAATATAAATAAATCCTCAGTAATAAGACTAGGGAAATGGAAATTCAAAGAGAATTGCGCTATCAAAATTGTAGATAAAATCAAGATTTGTAGAATTGTCTATACCTGTAACCTTTTGTTCTGTTGTAAAGAACAGTGGGAGACTATCTTTGTCAAAGCCTCAAACTTGATTAAACTTTATCAGCACACAGGTTCTACAATATTTGGTAGAGCTGTATCGATAAATAGTTTGGTCATTCCAAAGATTGTCTATTCAACTAACATTACAGAGCCACCTCCTAAATTCATAAACAAGCTGAACAAGTTAATTAGAAGCTTTATATTTAAAAACACTATTAGGAGCATTAAGCACACAACACTCATTCAAAACAAAGAGGATGGGGGGATAAACTTACAAGATGTTAAAACAAAAATACATTCGCTAAGGCTAAAATTTGTAGATCAAGTAGTTAGAACCCCAACAAACTTTCCCTTGACAATTTACTAGTATGGTTTAAGATTAAATCTTCTTCCAATACATAATGATACTCCTCACTATTTTGGTACAGTCACTCATCCATTTTACAGATCTATCTCAAGAATTTTACCTGGTAATGAACATTTAATACACAACAAAACCAAAGAATCATACACAACACTTAAAAAGCTGTTACATGAAAGCCTAGTGAATAAGATTAAGTGGGGGAGAGTTCTTGGGGTTACAGAATTTGTACAAATGCTCTTTCTTCCCTAGTGCTATTAGAGCATGGAATGGGTTGCCTGATCTAGCCAGAAAAACCAGTGACTTGGCAGAATTTAAGTCATTGGTTAATATGCATGACTAAATGCATGACGCGTAGGACGTAATCATCTTCTTTTTTGAAGTAACGTCTGTATTATATAAGATGAGAAGATCACACCAAAAGCTAGAGAAATAACTTATACACTTATCTTTGGGATGACCCCTACGATTAAAAAACGGGCAAATGAAGGTGAATGTAAATTATGTCATCTTGAAAATGCTGATAACGAGAAACATGTGTATTTGGAATGTCTATTATTCCTTAAAGTTAAAAGTACAGTTAGGGACTTATTAGAAGCTAACTGTGGCCACTATCTGAATGTTAACTTATCTATTGTTTTAAACAAGTTGCCAAAACTAAAAAATAAAATAGTACGAAACTTCAACTGCATTATTGTTTCCGAATACAGGAATCTTGTTTGGGCTAGCTGACTCAAAGCTCTACATAATAATAAAGTGTTTGATCCTAATCACTTAGAATTGACATTTAGGAAAATTGTTGATTTTAGGGTAGAGAATTATCTAGTTTGATTTTCATATGCTTGTACAATACTCAGGCAGTATTCCAGAAATGGTGTGTTTCTGGGTCAGGGATATTTGATATTGTGTTGATTGTTCTGGGGTAGAGGATCCTTGTATCATTTTTCTGTCTCTGGTGGTTTCAATAGTTAGGTAGTATGTCTTTGCTATTAAATAATATTTTTATTACTATTATTATATTTTTAGGTTAATCCCTTTTCAATTGTTTAGGATTAAATACTTGTGAATTATGAGAGCTTACAAATAAAAAAAAAAAAAAAAAAAGAGCCCACAAAAGAGGCACGAGGGCCCATAAAAGAGGCATATAAAGCCCAAAAAGAGGGCAAAGAAAAGAGGCCTAAGGCCGAAGGATTCCTATGATGATAAAGCTAAAATTGAAAAAAAAAATTACGGATAGAAATTCTAGAATTTACTCCTACTAAAAATCTGTGAATTTAGATCATTGTGTCATGGTGGTAGTGAAGCAATAACGTAATTTAGGAGCGAGTTTCTGTGTATCGTAATTTGTGAGTACGATTGAACCGCTGCGGCAGCCTACACATTTGTTTAGCACAAACTTCTTTTGTCGCAATGTTCTCTTTGGATTTCAAGGTAGGAAAGTCAAACTCTACAGATACAGGCATTATCCTTGATTGCGAAGATTCAGGCAGGAATATGCTAATGCTATAAGGTTTGAGCAGAAGTGAAGAGCCTGGGATACTTCTTCAGACCACTTCTTTAGACCACTTCTTCAGACCACTTCTTCAGACCACTTCTTCAGACCACTTCTCCAGACCACTTCTTCAGACCACTACTTCAGACCACTTCTTTAGACCACTTCTTCAGACCACTTCTTCAGACCAGTTCTTCAGACCACTTCTTCAGACCACTTCTTCAGACCACTTCTTCAGACCACTTCTTTAGACCACTTCTTTAGACCACTTCTTTAGACCGCTTCTTCAGACCACTTCTTTAGACCGCTTCTTCAGACCACTTCTTTAGACCACTTCAGACCACTTCTTTAGACCACTTCTTCAGACCACTTGCAAAGCTGGTAGCGTAATACGAGCGTAAAGTTAATTATTGCTTGATGAATTATGTCTGAATTATGTATGAGTGGTTTGTGAATGACCAATGATTATTTGATAATTGATTGATTAGTGATTGATGAGTGATGGATACATTATGATTGGTTGATGAGTGACTAATGATTGATTATTGTGTGATTATGATTACACATTGTGATGTTGGGATTACAAATAAACCAACATCACTAAATCAAGTTGTCTAATATTACTTTTCTGAGTGTTTCCCCCACGAGCGAAAACCATTGCGCTTACATCAATGTACATCACATGCAACTTACCCCCCCCCCCTTTTCCCTTAACAAAAACTAAGGGAGGTAACAAAACAAACATTCAAAGTTCTAATTCACTAACATATAGACAGGTTGATATGTTTTCCTAGGGATTCTGATTACCATGAGGAAAGAATGACGATGTAGGCTGTACAGGGAGAAGAGATCACTTTCAGAACGTGAGTAGCTTTATTACCACATAACTGCTCATCAGCACACACCGGGAGGGAGAGAGGAGGAAAGGAAAAAAGGTGGGGGGGGGGACGAAGAAAGAAAACATTTACCACGTGTCCCCCCCCCCTTTGAGACTTTGGATCACGTGATTTAAAGTTTTAATAAAAAAATTGTATGTCGTTCACCGATAAGGAGACATTGTCTGCAGTGCTGCAAGTGATTCCAACTCACACGCGAGGAACACAAGAGTTCAATGTAAGTGTTCAGTAGAAGGCAGCGAGGGTAAGTGCTCTATCGCTTATTTACTAAAAGAATGATAATTTGTTTTTGGTTTAACTTTGACGAGGTTGAAGCACTGGGTTAGCGGTACGCTATCCAAGTTGAGCTCAACCCCCCCCCCCACCCCTCTGGCTATTACACTGGGTAGAATTGTGATGGAATTCTGACGGGGATGTGTCATATATTTCGAGGTCAATTTAAAAAACACACACACACACAGACAGTGAGGTTAATTTTTTACCACTCCGCCATCACGCACTTTTAACTTTCCATGACTTTTTATGTAAGTTTCATATTTTTTTCAGACTTTCACATTTTCAGAATTTATAGAATTTCGGATTTTACAATGTTCAGCTTTTACTGACTTTGAGGTTTTAGACTTTCAGATGTTCCGATTCTAATTTTTTTTATTTTCAGACTTTCAGGCTTTATGATTTTCAAATTTTTCAGACTTTTCAAATTTTCAGACTTCTATTTTTTTTAGACTTTTCGGATTTTCAGACATTTCAAATTTTTAGACTTTTCGAATTTTCAGACCTTTCTTTTTTTTTAGACTTTTCGGATTTTCACACTTTTCATATTTTTTTTAGACTTTTCGGATTTTAGGACCGTCTGTTTCCTTAAGAAAATCTCAGACAAATTTACATGCAGGACGTATGGTGATGACAGTGGGCAGGGTTTGAAATCTTAGACAAACTTCCCTGCAGGACGAATGGTGATGACAGTGGGCAGGGTTTGAAATCTTAGACAAACTTTCCTGCAGGACGGATGGTGATGACAGTGGGCAGGGTTTGAAATCTTGGACAAACTTTCCTGCAGGACGGATGGTGATGACAGTGGGAGGGTTTGAAATCTTGGACAAACTTCCCTGCAGGACGGATGGTGATGACAGTGGGCAGGGTTTGAAATCGTATACAAACTTCCCTGAAGAACCGATGGTGATAACAGTGGGCAGTGTTTGAAATATTAGGCAAACTTCCCTGTAGGACGGATGGTGATGACAGTTGGCGGGGTTTCAAATCTAATACAAACTTCCCTGCAGGACGGATTGTGATGACAGTGGGCAGGGTTTGAAATCTAATACAAACTTCAGTGTAGAACGGATGGTGATGACAGTGGGCAGGGTTTAAAATCTTAGACAAACTTTCCTGCAGGACGGATGGTGATGACAGTGGGCAGGGTTTGAAATCTTAGACAAACTTCCATGTAGGATGGATAGTGATGACAGTGGGCAGGGTTTAAAAATCTTAGACAAACTTCCCTGCAGGACGGATGGTGATGACAGTGGGAGGGTTTGAAATCTTGGACAAACTTCCCTGCAGGACGGATGGTGATGACAGTGGGCAGGGTTTGAAATCTAATACAAACTTCCCTGCAGGACGGATGGTGATGACAGTGGGCAGGGTTTAAAATCGTATACAAACTTCCCTGGAGGACGGATGGTGATGACAGTGGGTAGGGTTTAAAATCTTAGACAAACTTCTTTGTAGGACGGATGGTGATGACAGTGGGCAGAGTTTGAAATCTTGGACAAACTTCCCTGCAGGAAGGATGGTGATGACAGTGGGCAGGGTTTGAAATCTTAGGCAAACTTCACTACAGGACGGATGGTGATGACAGTGGGCAGGGTTTGAAATCTTAGACAAACTTCCCTACAGGACGGATGGTGATGACAGTGGGCAGTGTTTGAAATCTTGGACAAACTTCCTTGCAGGACGGATGGTGATGACAGTGGGCAGGGCTTAAAATCTTAGACAAACTTTCCTGCATAACGGATGATGATGACAGTGGGCAGGGTTTGAAATCTTAGACAAACTTCCCTGCAGGACGGATGGTGATGACAGTGGGCAGGGTTTGAAATCTTAGACAAACTTCCCTGCATGTCGCATGGTGATGACAGTGGGCAGGGTTTGAAATCTTAGACAAACTTCCCTACAGGTCGGATGGTGATGACAGTGGGCAGTGTTTGAAATCTTGGACAAACTTACCTGCAGGACGGATGGTGATGACAGTAGGCAGGGTTTAAAATCTTATACAAACTTCACTGCAGGACGGATGTTGATGACAGTGGGCAGGGTTTGAAATCTTGGACAAACTTCCTTGCAGGACGGATGGTGATGTCAGTGGGCAGGGTTTGAAATCTTAGACAAACTTTCCTGCAGGACGGATGGTGATGACAGTGGGCAGGGTTTGAAATCTTAGACAAACTTCCCTGCAGGACGGGTGGTGATGACAGTGGGCAGGGTATGAAATCTTAGACAAACTTCCCTGCAGGACGGGTGGTGATGACAGTGGGCAGAGTTTGAAATCTTAGAGAAACTTCCCTGGAGGACGGATGGTGATGACAGTGGGAGGGTTTGAAATCTTGGACAAACTTCCCTGCAGGACGGATGGTGATGACAGTGGGCAGGGTTTGAAATCTAATACAAACTTCCCTGCAGGACAGATGGTGATGACAGTGGGCAGTGTTTGAAATCTTAGACAAACTTCCCTGCAGGTCGGATGGTGATGACAGTGGGCAGGGTTTAAAATCGTATACAAACTTCCCTGGAGGACGGATGGTGATGACAGTTAGTAGGGTTTAAAATCTTAGACAAACTTCTTTGTTGGACGGATGGTGATGACAGTGGGCAGGGTTTTAAATCTTAGACAAACTTCCCTGCAGGACGGATGGTGATGACAGTGGGCAGGGTATGAAATCTTAGACAAACTTCCCTGCAGGACGGGTGGTGATGACATTGGGCAGGGTTTGAAATCTTAGACAAACTTCCCTGCAGGACGGATGGTGATGACAGTGGGAGGGTTTGAAATCTTGGACAAACTTCCCTGCAGGACGGATGGTGATGACAGTGGGCAGGGTTTGAAATCTTGGACAAACTTCCCTGCAGGACAGATGGTGATGACAGTGGGCAGGGTATGAAATCTTAGACAAACTTCCCTGCAGGACGGATGGTGATGACAGTGGGCAGGGTTTGAAATCTTAGACAAACTTCCCTGCAGGACGGATGGTGATGACAGTGGGCAGGGTTTGAAATCTTAGACAAACTTCCCTACAGGACGGATGGTGATGACAGTGGGCAGGGTTTGAAATCATGGACAAACTTCCTTGCAGGACGGATGGTGATGACAGTGGGCAGGGTTTGAAATCTTAGACAAACTTTCCTGCAGGACGGATGGTGATGACAGTGGGCAGGGTTTGAAATCTTAGACAAACTTCCCTGCAGGACAGGTAGTGATGACAGTGGGCAGGGTTTGAAATCTTAGACAAACTTCCCTGCAGGACGGGTGGTGATGACAGTGGGCATAGTTTGAAATCTTTGACAAACTTTCCTGCAGGACGGATGGTGATGACAGTGGGCAGGGTTTGAAATCTTAGACAAACTTTCCTGCAGGACGGATGGTGATGACAGTGGGCAGGGTTTGAAATCTTAGACAAACTTTCCTGCAGGACGGATGGTGATGACAGTGGGCAGGGTTTGAAATCTTGGACAAACTTTCCTGCAGGACGGATGGTGATGACAGTGGGCAGAGTTTGAAATCTTAGACAATCTTCCCTGCAGGACGGATGGTGATGACAGTGGGAGGGTTTGAAATCTTGGACAAACTTCCCTGCAGGACGGATGGTGATGACAGTGGGCAGGGTTTGAAATCGTATACAAACTTCCCTGGAGGACCGATGGTGATAACAGTGGGCAGGGTTTGAAATATTAGGCAAACTTCCCTGTAGGACGGATGGTGATGACAGTTGGCGGGGTTTCAAATCTAATACAAACTTTCCTGCATAACGGATGATGATGACAGTGGGCAGGGTTTGAAATCTTAGACAAACTTCCCTGCAGGACGGATGGTGATGACAGTGGGCAGGGTTTGAAATCTTAGACAAACTTCCCTGCATGTCGCATGGTGATGACAGTGGGCAGGGTTTGAAATCTTAGACAAACTTCCCTACAGGTCGGATGGTGATGACAGTGGGCAGTGTTTGAAATCTTGGACAAACTTACCTGCAGGACGGATGGTGATGACAGTAGGCAGGGTTTGAAATCTTATACAAACTTCACTGCAGGACGGATGGTGATGACAGTGGGCAGGGTTTGAAATCTTGGACAAACTTCCTTGCAGGACGGATGGTGATGTCAGTGGGCAGGGTTTGAAATCTTAGACAAACTTTCCTGCAGGACGGATGGTGATGACAGTGGGCAGGGTTTGAAATCTTAGACAAACTTCCCTGCAGGACGGGTGGTGATGACAGTGGGCAGGGTATGAAATCTTAGACAAACTTCCCTGCAGGACGAATGGTGATGACAGTGGGCAGAGTTTGAAATCTTAGAGAAACTTCCCTGGAGGACGGATGGTGATGACAGTGGGAGGGTTTGAAATCTTGGACAAACTTCCCTGCAGGACGGATGGTGATGACAGTGGGCAGGGTTTGAAATCTAATACAAACTTCCCTGCAGGACAGATGGTGATGACAGTGGGCAGTGTTTGAAATCTTAGACAAACTTCCCTGCAGGACGGATGGTGATGACAGTGGGCAGGGTTTAAAATCGTATACAAACTTCCCTGGAGGACGGATGGTGATGACAGTTAGTAGGGTTTAAAATCTTAGACAAACTTCTTTGTAGGACGGATGGTGATGACAGTGGGCAGGGTTTTAAATCTTAGACAAACTTCCATGCAGGACGGATGGTGATGACAGTGGGCAGGGTTTGAAATCTTAGACAAACTTCCCTGCAGGACGGGTGGTGATGACATTGGGCAGGGTTTGAAATCTTAGACAAACTTTCCTGCAGGACGGATGGTGATGACAGTGGTAGGATTTGAAATCTTGGACAAACTTCCCTGCAGGACGGATGGTGATGACAGTGGGCAGGGTTTGAAATCTAATACAAACTTCCCTGCAGGACAGATGGTGATGACAGTGGGCAGGGTTTTAAATCTTAGACAAACTTCTCTGCAGGACGGATGGTGATGACAGTGGGCAGGGTTTGAAATCTTAGACAAACTTCCCTGCAGGACGGATGGTGATGACAGTGGGCAGGGTTTGAAATCTTAGACAAACTTCCCTACAGGACGGATGGTGATGACAGTGGGCAGGGTTCGAAATCATGGACAAACTTCCTTGCAGGACGGATGGTGATGACAGTGGGCAGGGTTTGAAATCTTAGACAAACTTTCCTGCAGGAAGGATGGTGATGACAGTGGGCAGGGTTTAAAATCTTAGACAAACTTCCCTGCAGGACAGGTAGTGATGACAGTGGGCAGGGTTTGAAATCTTAGACAAACTTCTCTGCAGGACGGGTGGTGATGACAGTGGGCAGGGTTTGAAATCTTTGACAAACTTTCCTGCAGGACGGATGGTGATGACAGTGGGAAGGGTTTGAAATCTTAGACAAACTTCCCTGCAGGACGAATGGTGATGACAGTGGGCAGGGTTTGAAATCTTAGACAAACTTTCCTGCAGGACGGATGGTGATGACAGTGGGCAGGGTTTGAAATCTTGGACAAACTTTCCTGCAGGACGGATGGTGATGACAGTGGGCAGAGTTTGAAATCTTAGACAATCTTCCCTGCAGGACGGATGGTGATGACAGTGGGAGGGTTTGAAATCTTGGACAAACTTCCCTGCAGGACGGAAGGTGATGACAGTGGGCAGGGTTTGAAATCGTATACAAACTTCCCTGGAGGACCGATGGTGATAACAGTGGGCAGGGTTTGAAATATTAGGCAAACTTCCCTGTAGGACGGATGGTGATGACAGTTAGCGGGGTTTCAAATCTAATACAAACTTCCCTGCAGGACGGATTGTGATGACAGTGGGCAGGGTTTGAAATCTAATACAAACTTCAGTGTAGAACGGATGGTGATGACAGTGGGCAGGGTTTAAAATCTTAGACAAACTTTCCTGCAGGACGGATGGTGATGACAGTGGGCAGGTTTTGAAATCTTAGACAAACTTCCATGTAGGATGGATAGTAATGACAGTGGGCAGGGTTTAAAAATCTTAGACAAACTTCCCTGCAGGACGGATGGTGATGACAGTGGGAGGGTTTGAAATCTTGGACAAACTTCCCTGCAGGACGGATGGTGATGACAGTGGGCAGGGTTTGAAATCTAATACAAACTTCCCTGCAGGACGGATGGTGATGACAGTGGGCAGGGTTTAAAATCGTATACAAACCACCCTGGAGGACGGATGGTGATGACAGTGGGTAGGGTTTAAAATCTTAGACAAACTTCTTTGTAGGACGGATGGTGATGACAGTGGGCAGAGTTTGAAATCTTGGACAAACTTCCCTGCAGGAAGGATGGTGATGACAGTGGGCAGGGTTTTGAAATATTAGGCAAACTTCACTGCAGGACGGATGGTGATGACAGTGGGCAGGGTTTGAAATCTTAGACAAACTTCCCTACAGGACGGATGGTGATGACAGTGGGCAGTGTTTGAAATCTTGGACAAACTTCCTTGCAGGACTGATGGTGATGACAGTGGGCAGGGTTTAAAATCTTAGACAAACTTCCCTGCAAAACAGGTAGTGATGACAGTGGGCAGGGTTTGAAATCTTAGACAAACTTCCCTGCAGGACGGATGGTGATGACAGTGGGCAGGGTTTGAAATCTTAGACAAACTTCTCTGTAGGACGGATGGTGATGACAGTTGGCAGGGTTTGAAATCTTAGATAAACTTCCCTGCAGGACGGATGGTGATGACAGTTGGCAGGGTTTGAAATCTTAGACAAACTTCCCTACAGGTCGGATGGTGATGACAGTGGGCAGTGTTTGAAATCTTGGACAAACTTACCTGCAGGACGGATGGTGATGACAGTAGGCAGGGTTTGAAATCTTATACAAACTTCACTGCAGGACGGATGGTGATGACAGTGGGCAGGGTTTGAAATCTTGGACAAACTTCTGTGCAGGACGGATGGTGATGTCAGTGGGCAGGGTTTGAAATCTTAGACAAACTTTCCTGCAGGACGGATGGTGATGACAGTGGGCAGGGTTTGAAATCTTAGACAAACTTCCCTGCAGGACGGGTGGTGATGACAGTGGGCAGGGTTTGAAATCTTGGACAAACTTCCTTGCAGGACGGATGGTGATGTCAGTGGGCAGGGTTTGAAATCTTAGACAAACTTTTCTGCAGGACGGATGGTGATGACAGTGGGCAGGGTGAGAAATCTTAGACAAACTTCCCTGCAGGACGGGTGGTGATGACAGTGGGCAGAGTTTAAAATCTTAGACAAACTTCCCTGGAGGACGGATGGTGATGACAGTGGGAGGGTTTGAAATCTTGGACAAACTTCCCTGCAGGACGGATGGTGATGACAGTGGGCAGGGTTTGAAATCGTATACAAACTTCCCTGGAGGACGGATGGTGATGACAGTTAGTAGGGTTTAAAATCTTAGACAAACTTCTTTGTAGGACGGATGGTGATGACAGTGGGCAGGGTTTTAAATCTTAGACAAACTTCCATGCAGGACGGATGGTGATGACAGTGGGCAGGGTATGAAATCTTAGACAAACTTCCATGCAGGACGGGTGGTGATGACATTGGGCAGGGTTTGAAATCTTAGACAAACTTCCCTGCAGGACGGATGGTGATGACAGTGGGAGGGTTTGAAATCTTAGACAAACTTCTCTGTAGGACGGATGGTGATGACAGTTGGCAGGGTTTGAAATCTTAGATAAACTTCCCTGCAGGACGGATGGTGATGACAGTTGGCAGGGTTTGAAATCTTAGACAAACTTCCCTACAGGTCGGATGGTGATGACAGTGGGCAGTGTTTGAAATCTTGGACAAACTTACCTGCAGGACGGATGGTGATGACAGTAGGCAGGGTTTGAAATCTTATACAAACTTCACTGCAGGACGGATGGTGATGACAGTGGGCAGGGTTTGAAATCTTGGACAAACTTCTGTGCAGGACGGATGGTGATGTCAGTGGGCAGGGTTTGAAATCTTAGACAAACTTTCCTGCAGGACGGATGGTGATGACAGTGGGCAGGGTTTGAAATCTTAGACAAACTTCCCTGCAGGACGGGTGGTGATGACAGTGGGCAGGGTTTGAAATCTTGGACAAACTTCCTTGCAGGACGGATGGTGATGTCAGTGGGCAGGGTTTGAAATCTTAGACAAACTTTTCTGCAGGACGGATGGTGATGACAGTGGGCAGGGTATGAAATCTTAGACAAACTTCCCTGCAGGACGGGTGGTGATGACAGTGGGCAGAGTTTGAAATCTTAGACAAACTTCCCTGGAGGACGGATGGTGATGACAGTGGGAGGGTTTGAAATCTTGGACAAACTTCCCTGCAGGACGGATGGTGATGACAGTGGGCAGGGTTTGAAATCGTATACAAACTTCCCTGGAGGACGGATGGTGATGACAGTTAGTAGGGTTTAAAATCTTAGACAAACTTCTTTGTAGGACGGATGGTGATGACAGTGGGCAGGGTTTTAAATCTTAGACAAACTTCCATGCAGGACGGATGGTGATGACAGTGGGCAGGGTATGAAATCTTAGACAAACTTCCATGCAGGACGGGTGGTGATGACATTGGGCAGGGTTTGAAATCTTAGACAAACTTCCCTGCAGGACGGATGGTGATGACAGTGGGAGGGTTTGAAATCTTGGACAAACTTCCCTGCAGGACGGATGGTGATGACAGTGGGCAGGGTTTGAAATCTAATACAAACTTCCCTGCAGGACAGATGGTGATGACAGTGGGCAGGGTTTGAAATCTAATACAAACTTCCCTGTAGGACAGATGGTGATGACAGTGGGCAGGGTTTTAAATCTTAGACAAACTTCCCTGCAGGACGGATGGTGATGACAGTGGGCAGGGTTTGAAATCTTAGACAAACTTCCCTACAGGACGGATGGTGATGACAGTGGGCAGGGTTTGAAATCATGGACAAACTTCCTTGCAGGACGGATGGTGATGACAGTGGGCAGGGTTTGAAATCTTAGACAAACTTTCCTGCAGGACGGATGGTGATGACAGTGGTAAGGGTTTGAAATCTTAGACAATTTTCCCTGCAGGACGGATGATGATGACAGTGGGCAGGGTTTGAAATTTTATACAAACTTCCATGTAGGACGGATGGTGATGACAGTGGCCAGGTTTGAAATCTTAGACAAACTTTCCTGGAGGACGGATGGTGATGACAGTGGGCAGGGTTTGAAATCTTAGACAAACTTCCCTGCAGGACGGGTGGTGATGACAGTGGGCAGGGTTTGAAATCGTAGACAAACTTTCCTGCAGGACGGATGGTGATGACAGTGGGCAGGGTTTGAAATCTTAGACAAACTTCCCTACAGGACGGATGGTGATGACAGTGGGCAGTGTTCCAAATCTTGGACAAACTTACCTGCAGGACGGATGGTGATGACAGTGGGCAGGGTTTAAAAATCTTAGACAAACTTCCCTGCAGGACGGATGGTGATGACAGTGGGCAGTGTTTGAAATCTTGGACAAACTTACCTGCAGGACGGATGGTGATGTCAGTGGGCAGGGTTTGGAATCTTATACAAACTTCACTGCAGGACGGATGGTGATGACTGTGGGCAGGGTTTCAAATCATGGACAAACTTCCTTGCAGGACGGATGGTGATGACAGTGGGCAGGGTTTGAAATCTTAGACAAACTTTCCTGCAGGACGGATGGTGATGACAGTGGGCAGGGTTTGAAATCTTAGACAAACTTCCCTGCAGGACAGGTAGTGATGACAGTGGGCAGGGTTTGAAATCTTAGACAAACTTCCCTGCAGGACGGATGGTGATGACAGTGGGCAGGGTTTGAAATCTTAGACAAACTTCCCTGCAGGACGGATGGTGATGACAGTGGGCAGGGTTTGAAATCTTATACAAACTTCCATGTAGGACGGATGGTGATGACAGTGGGCAGGTTTGAAATCTTAGACAAACTTCTTTGTAGGACTGATGGTGATGACAGTGGGCAGGGTTTTAAATCTTAGACAAACTTTCCTGGAGGACGGATGGTGATGACAGTGGGCAGAGTTTCAAAATCTTAGACAAACTTCTCTGTAGGACGGATGGTGATGATAGTGGGCAGCATTTGAAATCTTAGACAAACTTCTCTGTAGGACGGATGGTGATGACAGTGGGCAGGGTTTGAAATCTTAGACAAACTTCCCTGTAGGACAGATGGTGATGACAGTGGGCAGGGTTTGAAATCTTAGACAAACTTCCCTGCAGGTCGCATGGTGATGACAGTGGGCAGGGTTTGAAATCTTAGACAAACTTCCCTACAGGACGGATGGTGATGACAGTGGGCAGTGTTTGAAATCTTGGACAAACTTACCTGCAGGACGGATGGTGATGACAGTGGGCAGGGTTTGAAATCTTATACAAACTTCACTGCAGGACGGATGGTGATGACAGTGGGCAGGGTTTGAAATCTTGGACAAACTTCCTTGCAGGACGTATGGTGATGTCAGTGGGCAGGGTTTGAAATCTTAGACAAACTTCCCTGCAGGACGGGTAGTGATGACAGTGGGCAGGGTATGAAATCTTAGACAAACTTCCCTGCAGGACGGGTGGTGATGACAGTGAGCAGGGTATGAAATATTAGACAAACTTCCCTGCAGGACGGATGGTGATGACAGTGGGCAGGGTTTGAAATTTTAGACAAACTTCTATGCAGGACGGATGGTGATGACAGTGGGCAGGGTTTGAAATCTTATACAAACTTCTCTGCAGGACGGATGGTGATGTCAGTGGGCAGGGTTTGAAATCTTAGACAAACTTCTTTGTAAGATAAATGGTGATGACAGTGGGCAGGGTTTGAAATCTTAGACAAACTTCCCTGTAGGACGGATGGTGATGACAGTGGGCAGGGTTTGAAATCTTAGACAAATTTCTTTGTAGGATGGATGGTGATGACAGTGGGCAGGGTTTGAAATCTTAGACAAACTTCCCTGCAGGACGGATGGTGATGACAGTGGGCAGGGTTTGAAATCTTATACAAACTTCTCTGCAGGACGGATGGTGATGACAGTGGGCAGGGTTTGAAATCTTAGACAAACTTCTTTGTAGGATGGATGGTGATGACAATGGGCAGGTTTGAAATCTTAGACAAACTTCTTTGTAGGACTGATGGTGATGACAGTGGGCAGGGTTTGAAATCTTAGACAAACTTTCTTGGAGGACGGATGGTGATGACAGTGGGCAGAGTTTGAAATCTTAGACAAACTTCTCTGTAGGACGGATGGTGATGACAGTGGGCAGGGTTTGAAATCTTAGACAAACTTCCCTGTAGGACAGATGGTGATTACAGTGGGCAGGGTTTGAAATCTTAGACAAACTTCCCTGCAGGACGGATGGTGATGACAGTGGGCAGGGTTTGAAATCTTAGACAAACTTCTTTGTAGGATGGATGGTGATGACAGTGGGCAGGGTTTGAATGCGGAACTATCATGACGACAGTCCAAATGGCCAGGCAACTAAAGAGAGAGTTGGTGAAATAGGCTGAATGAAGTCAATTTTTGAGATGGCTGCCTGGTCACGTGGTATGTGCTTTGGACTGTCGTCGCGATGATCCCGAGTTTAAGCCCTGCCTGTTTCCGTCCCAGACTTCCAAAACTTAAAAGATTTTTGCTAGACCTGCTCCATCTTCAACTCACCACTAAACACACACACACGCGCACACACACACAATAAGAAACATGCTGAGGCGTCATCTGATATCTACGTTCGAACCAGAATGTATGTGCAAGCGTACGTCTCAACATGAATGCATCCCCAGGATTACGAGTCTCTGATTGGTTTCCTTCTGTCAGCTGACTTAGGGAATGTTTGAACAGAAGAGTCAACACGTTGCAGGACCAGGCGTTGTTGTCGCTGTATCGTCTGCGAGGAAGTAACGTACTCACCAAACAAACTCACCCTGACACTGCAACGAGGCAGACGACAGCTCTCAGCTCATAAACAACATTTCAGTCTCTGACCCTGTAATTCCCGCCAAAAACTTTTCCAATTACCGTTTAAGCCTTATAGGCTCCCATTTATTCCGTACTGACTCTAACCACTGCTATAGTCGAGAATTTTCTCTGGTTGTTGTAAACTAAGGGAAGTAAAACAATAATCTTGTAAACTAAGAAAAGTAATACAATAATCTAGTCAACTAAGGGAAGTAATACAAAATCCTGTAAAGTTTTAAAAGTAGTAAATAATTTAGTAAACTAAGGAAAGCAATACAATGTCTATAAATAACCTGAAGCTATATAATGATTAGCTTGAGTTAATAAAATATACAGTAAATGAAGTAGCGTCGCCAGCATTGTTCAAATTGTTTCAAATTTTTTCAATTGCATCAGAAAAAACACCTATCATCCAATGATTATTGCAAATAAAATTAAAAGAATAATATATTCAATTTATGTATATTAACAAAACCATCGAAGTGTCCTCTTTAACAGTGCAATGCCATTCCATCATTAATGATGCGGCAGGTCTACAACAATACTACACTCTAACACAGTGTTTCTCAAACTTTTTTATCGGACGGCATAGTAAAAAAACTACAAAAATTTCGCGGCACACCACAAAGAGCAACAGTTTTTTTATAAACAAAAAGGGAAAAAAAAAAGGATTTTACCAGTTTTGAAGTATTACATTGCATGTGAAGGGTGTGCCTGTTTTTGAGAGCAAATGCGATCTAATCGAGGCTCCAAAGTCAACAAACAAACTCGCATTTCATCGTCTATTGCAAGAAGTCTCTCTCTTTTCTTAGACTTGATTTCAGTCAGTGCTGAAAATCCAAACTCACAAAACCATGAAGATGCAAATGGAAGAATGCTTTTAAACTGCTAGCATGATATAACTTGTTGATTGAAATCCAAAACACATCCAGGCTTTTCTCGGCAAACTTGACTTAAGAACTGCATCGTTTTTTAAATCAATGAGCTGCTCTGCTTCTTCAGTTGTCAGATTTGTAGCTTCATTGTTTCCAAATGGATAGCTAACCCATCCATACTCTTTACTTCCAACTGTTGGAAAGTAATGCTGCAATGCTGACTACAAGTGTGTCAAAGTGTCCAGAATTTTGGAGGTGATTTCTTTATTTGAAACACATTCATTGTAAGTAGGAAAGCAGTCCTTTCGAGATCTTACTTTGCCACAAAGACAATTTTTCACCAAATGACTTCAGTTTTGAGGATGCAGTGATGATGGTTTCCGATGGTCCTTGAAGACTTAAATTCAATGAATTTAATTTGTCAAATAAATCACAGAGAAATGTCACCTTAACCCACCAGATCTCGTCATAAATAGAAAATCCAAAGTCTTTTTTTTTCAGCCTCCAAGAATGAAATCAGCTCAGCCTAGAGTAGGACGACACGCTTTAACACTTTTCCCCTGGAGAGTCAACGAATGTTAGTGTGATACAGCAGACATTCGTAGTCTGAATCCATTGCTTCACAACGCTCTGAGAAAAGTCGGGATGCAAGCGGTCGAGATTTGATGAAGTTTACAACTTCAATCACTTGATCCAGAGCAGACATCAAATCTTTCGGCAAATATTTTAATGCAAGAGCTTATCTGTTGATCATGCTGTGAACAACTAATACATTTGGATTTTCTTGACGCACAAGAGTGACGAATCCCTTTCTATTTCCCTGCATGGAAGGACAGCCATCGGTGCAAACGCTGACAGAGTTTTTCCACTTTGTAGTTTGAAGAGCAAAATGTTTTCGTTCACCATTTTGAAAATATCTTCGCCTTTGGTCGTAGTTGGTAAGTCTTTGTAAGTCTTTTTCATCCTTTATGAACTGAATAAAAGCTAGCAGCTGGGCTTTGCCGCTAACGTCAGTGGATTCATCAACTTGAAAAGACCACAGCAGAGACACTTCATCCTCAGTCACGTCGAAGTGTTCGCAGATTTGATCTTGTAAATTTGACGATAAGTCTTCATTTCTGCTCGAGACAGTATCATTTGACAAAGGAACTTTTAAAACTTTTCGGCGGCATCGGGTCCAAGGATAGTTTCAATAACTATTGCTAAAGCTGTTGCAATGACTGATTCAGCCTCTGTGTGTGCTTTCTTGCGTTTTGCTAATAACTGAGCAACCTTATAACTTGCAATCAATCCCTTTTCTGGCAGCTTTAGGTAGTTTGTAAATTTCTTAGCTTGTTTATTTTGTTGAGCCCTGATGTTTTCAACGTATTTCTTCAGTTGCGCTTTTACAGCTGGATGTTTTGTTTCCAAGTGTCTCTTTTCATTTAACACTTTCGCAGTTTCATTCTTGCTAACGTATTTCTCCATGGATAATAAATAACGCTGATTGATAATTTGTTATTACTAGCATACACCTAAACAAGTTACATGAAACACATCGCTTATTATTATCGTTACAAGAACTGCAGTGCGTCTGCTAAGGCGGCCTACATTTGAGTCATTATAATAATATATGTATAGTGGACCATTCCCTAACCTGAATAGATAACAGCCCTTTCCATCACTATAGAGCGATCCACTTCTATTTCTGGTCGTTGTAAGTGGAGATGTCATCGTAACGTAAAATAAACATTTAATAGTAGACAGACTTGTGTAATGCTGCAAGTGTGGAGTTCTGAAAACTCCCGCGGCACACCTGCAAATCTGAGTCTAACAGGTGACGAAGATCCTCCTAGAAATGCTTATTATCATCATTATTATTATTATTTCTACATGTGACCTGTTTATCTGTCGTGTTCCATCTGACCAATGTCCTGGCAAATCTAAGGTGTAGATGGTACCGTAGGAAGCGGTAATGAACTGAGGTATTATTACCTACTTCCCCTATAGGATTTCAAAGGTTAGTATGTTGACACAGATGAATAATTGGCAGACGACAGCTTGCGAGTAACAACAAGCAGACATTTAGACCTTCACTAGCGTAGGGCAGTAAAACAAGAGCCTCCCCCACCCCAATCCCTAACCCTCACCCATTCCCCTAATCCACCGCCTTCACAATCAGGCTGGCATTTCTGACGAGACCTTGTCTTGGAGGGGAGGGCTGCTTTCGGCAGGTAAGGCCAGCAACTCTTCAAGAGAAGGGGTAATGCATTTTTATGGGGAGTCTTCAATCATGAAGGAAGACGCGCCATTAAAAAAAAAAAGCTTGGAACTTCAGCCAGGCAATACGTCTTCAAGCCCGGGCAAAACTAGAGAAAGGTGGGGAGGGGGGGGGAGGGTCGAGGTGGGGGAGAAAATGTTAAAGTAAAACAAAATGAAGGATGGGTTAGGGTTAATTGAAGTCTGCTTCTGTTCAGTGTAAATCATTGTGTAACAGCCCACTTTGTAACAGACAAGTTTGCAACAGAGAACTTTGTAACAATTCACTTTGTGTGAAAGTTTCAATCTATTATAAAGTGTTTGTTTTTTTTTCCTTTGAAATTCGTCCAAGTCTCTGTCAGCAAAGTTTTTAGTCTCTGAGCGAGTCATCAAAAGCAAAGTCAATGCTGGAATCAACCTTTGAATTTCATTCACTTTGGAAGCTACAATCTAATCACCTGTGTGCCTGGTATTACTCTGAGACGATGCGACCCAAAACCATAGTCTCCTTTTAAACCAGAAAATTCTAAAAACAAAAACACAATTGCCAATGACACATTGTCACACATTCAGTTTCTTGCTCCACTAATATGCTTCAATAAGATTCTCCGTTGATATGCTGGCTGAAACGCTTCGCTGACATACTCCGCTGAGATGCTCCTCTGACACGATTCACTGAAACTCTCAAATTGTATGTGTAACTGGAAATCTTCACTGGCATGCTTCACTGACATACTTCACTGACATTCTCAATTTACATGCTCAACTGGCATGCTTCACTGACATGCTTAAAATTGCATGTTGCACTGACACACTTCACCGGAATGCTCACTTGAGCTATTGGAGAGAAAATAGGTCGTTATACAGACAATGTTAATCACAGCTATATGTGTAAATAACTTTAACAAATCTCAATACTTAAGGCAGAGAAGGAGGAAGTCCATGTATCCAGGTCTGAAGGATCACAGAGTCTTTTTGAAGTGATCCCATTTCTAAGGGATTTCTCTGGCCCAGTGTTTCCCAAAATGTTTCCTTAACGGAACACTTCGCATATAGAACACTTTGCTTATTTTCTTAGAGAGATTAAATTCACGTGGTTGCCTACAGTAGTTCATGGAACACCTATTCAGGCCTCGTGGACTACTAGGGTTCCGTGGACAAACTGACAGAACAACCATGTACAAGCATGAGAAGACAACTTGACTACACTTGTTGCTGTTTGTGTTGCTTCCGTTGTTATTCCTGCCATTTCTATTGCTTTGTTATTTCCGTTGCTGCTGTAGCTGTTTCTATTGTTGTTGCTGTTGTTTCTGTTGTCTTTGTTATTATTTTTGATGTTACTGTTTCTTTATTGTTGCTGTTAATGTTGTTTATCTTATCTTATATATTACAGAAGTCAATGAAAAAAAAAAAAGAAGATATGCTGCTTTATTGTTGTTTTTGCTACGGTAGCTGTTGCTATGGTTGATGTTGGAGTTGTTTGTTTTTTTTTGTTGGTGGTAATAAATGTTTTGATTTATAATTTGGTACAATAATGATCATTAAGGATAATTAAGAATGCAACAACTAAAATGGTTCATTTAAACATCTAATTCTCTTCTTTTATTTCTCTCTTTCTAAATGAATCGTTCCATTGTTACAAATCTCAGAACGAAAAGACTTGATTTAATACATAAATATATATATATATATAGGCCTATATATTTGATCTTGTCTATTTTTCAAGAATTGCAAATCCAATGGATTGGAAAAGCCACTTTTTTTTTCTTTCATTATATTTAAAACTGAAAAAAAACCAAAAGGAAAAAGAAAGATTCAACGAAAAAAGAGTTGATTGCACAAATAACTGAATACTTAAAATCGGAAATAATTTGACGCTCACAGACAGACACTCCGGTCAAACTGAGTGCGTGAAAAGTTCCTGAAGACATTGATGGTCGTCTGCTAAGACCAATACAGCGACATTGACGGAGCCATTGTCTGACAAGAACAGACAGTCAATGCTAGAAACTTCCGGTGTGATGGATTGCGAGTAGCGTTCAGTCCAATAAAAATGTACGCTTCTTAAAAATGTTTAGATTTTCTTTCTTCAACAAAATGTATGAGGAAAATGTGAACACAAATATTTATTATTACATGTAAAATACGATTTTATATGATGTGAGACCGTTGGAGATTAAAATCAATTTAGATTGCTTTTTGCTATATCCAGGCCAATAGATAAATAATTATTAAATGATTTTCAGTGAAACAATTGTAAGCCAGTGGTGGGTGGCTCCCAAGTCAAGATAAAGTTGAAACTTTTTTACAATAGAGTTTATATCCGCTCACTGTCTCACTCTGTCTGTCTTTATGGTACAAATTTTGAACACTTTATTTCTCACACACCCAATCTCGAATTAAGCTAAAATTTTGCACAATTATTTCTTTTTCCTGACAACATAAGAATCAATTTTTTTTAAATTAGTTAATTAACAATTGGCTATTAATTATTTTGTTTTGTTTCTTCAACGAGGGAAAGAAGACTGAAATAGTGGTATAAGTTGAATTAGTCCCCTTTATAGGCCGTATTCTGAGTCTTAGTGAACACAAATATGAAATCGAAACCAGAGATAACTAGATATTTATTGACAGAAATTGACAGATACAGATGACCTTTACATCATCTGCCCTATAGACTACAAGGTCTGAAAGGGGAACTTTACTTTTTTTTTTTAAATATCCATACGCTCTTCGCTGGCAGAGTGGTTACCGTGTTGGTTTGATAAGCATAAGAAGGCTTTTGACCTAAGAGTTTGAATATTAAAAAAAAACATCACCAAGATACCCCATTCTTTCTACCCAGCCCTTTCCAATTGGTCCAGACAAGTGATTGGATCATAGCGTATTGAAAAAGCTAAAAGCAACAAATTGCGCTAAAGAAAAACAATTTGGTAAAAATATTTCTAATCGCACAGATTTATTGTTGTCGAACTAGATCTGTTACAAATGTAATTCTAAGACTGATCCAAACTAATTGATACACCTAATATAAGCTTTGTTTGTTTGGAGTTGGTTGTTTTTTTTTTTTTTGTTGCTTTAGTTGAAAGCTCCAGCAAAATGAATGAACTACTAACATGGAATCAAGATTTTTGGCCATGACACTTAAATCTGGAAGTAACATAGACCAGACTATAGGCTGGCAGACGTACAAGAGTTTCAACACCTTCAACAACTACCCCACCTTTTCCCTCCATAAATACACATACACCCTTTGTCCCAGGGTCTCTCCCACTTTAAATACATCAACACTAACAACAGAACTCCGCCTCTGGACCTCAACCACCCAATAAGTACATCAACTAGAAATACACTCACTGCTGACAAGTTTAAAAACAGAAGACGACAGGATGGAGCGGTGATGATATGGACGGGGATTAGAGAACTTCCGGCTTAACGCTGTTCTTGCAAAACAGATAAAAACACAGTGACCGCTGGTCAGTGAACGAGTGGTGTGGCTAATATCACTGCTGCTGGGGGGGGGGGGGGCGACCAACTTGTTTCCGTTCTGTGGCGTAGACGACTTTTCTTTGTTTGCTAGGGGTTCAATGTAAATCAGATAAAGTGTCTTCCCGTATTCCGAAACCACAATTCATTGGATTCTGCCATTTTGATGCGAAATATTCTCACAGCCCATGACCAGTTACATATCTGGTTTAGGGAACGATGTTAGTGAAATTTCTACAAACAAATGAACGGAGTAGACCATTACATAGTTACACAATTTTTTTTATTAAATGGTGAAGGGAAGTAATGCAGATCCACAGATATGCGCATCCACCATCATTGTTGTGAAATAGTAAATTAGCCTATTAAGAACTTGCGATCCAGATAATTTTTCTGTATAATTTTTTTTATGACTGACGGTTGAACAAGGGTGTCATATGGCCAACTTTCCACCAACTAGACCTAGTGTCATTTGGGTTGAATCAGGGCGTTCTTAAAATCTCGAAACCCTCGGTTCGGAAGCAAAGCACTCCTTTATTGTTAGCGAAAGGTTGGCTTCTTTTATATTAAAACAAAATCGGGGTTGTGTTGATGCGTTTATCTGCAACGTAATGTTTGAAAACAAGGCATCCGCTTTGTCATACAAAGAAGTCGGCTTACTTGAAATTGGAGTACAAAGTTCAGAGGTGTTGCCAAGTGGGGAATTCTGGGAATCCCTGTACATAGGTGGATCATTGTTGTATGACTAAACCTTCAAGATATGACTACTCCTTGCATTCATTGACTGAACACATGTTTGACCTTCTTCTGTCAATGGACGAAGACCGGATGCAGTATGAAAGCGAAAGTAGCAAGACACTGACCACGTGGCGTCAGATGACAGCTTCTCTGACAGTTTCGATGACAGGATTGACATCTCACACACCCTGGCTCCCTTCCCTCTTCTCATTTTGCAATCTTGACTCCCTGCTGAACGCCCTCATCACTCTGCAAACAGGCGCCCCATGCCTCCTTCATCTTTCTTTTACGCTATTAGTTACCCGTTACTTCGTAATACCCAGCATGCACGCATACGTACAAACATCTTCCTGGCCACGACTCTTTCACTCTCTCTCACACACACACACACACATAATAAGCATCTGTTTGCCATCACTATGCCCGGGGGGGGGGGGGAAGGGCGAATGTTGTGTCGGCCCTATCATAATAGTGGCAAGGAGTGATGGCATGCCATATCACTAATGACATTTACAATCCACCAAACACTAGCATCCCGCCCGCCCCTCACCCGGCCCCTCGCCTCCTGTCTTAGCGGTGAGTTAGCGAAAACGTTCCCGGCTGTCAACGTGCGCATGTGTACAACCAAAAGGGAAGTGACGACAGCCGGAGCTACAAACATGGCGGGCGAGCCAGGGGAAGAAAGATGCATTTGCACTTGCCAGATGAATGTTTTTGATGACAAAGTTCTTTCCCTTTTCTTTCGTTGCACTGCCAAAACGTGTACATCCTGTCTTTTTAGTCTCTCGTACTCTCTCTCTCTCTTTCCTCATCTGTCTGTCTCTCTCACGGTCTCTCTCTTTCCCTGATGCACTCTTCCTGTCTGTCTCTCACTGAATTTCGGTCATACTCTCTCTCTCTCTCTCTCTTTTTCTCTAAATCTCTTTTTCACTCTCTCTCTTTCTGCAGATCTCTTTGCCAATCTCTTTCTTCAAATCTATTTCCCACTCTCTCTCTCTATCTTTCTTTCTCCAAATCTCTTTGTCTCTCTCTCTCTCAAAATATCTCTCACTCTCTCTCTCTTTCTATCTTCAAATCTCTTTCTTTCTCCTAATCTCTTTCTCTCTCTTTCTTTCTCATAATCTCTTTCTCTCTCTTTCTTTCTCCTAATCTCTTTCTCTCTCTTTCTTTCTCATAATCTCTTTCTCTCTCTTTCTTTCTCCTAATCTCTTTCTCTCTCTTTCTTTCTCATAATCTCTTTCTCTCTCTTTCTTTCTCATAATCTCTTTCTCTCTCTTTCTTTCTCCTAATCTCTTTCTCTCTCTTTCTTTCTCCTAATCTCTTTCTTTCTTACTCAGAATGAAACTGTAATTAGTTGAACGCGTTGTTTTAAAAGCAATTCCAATAGGATAAAAAAAACACACACTTTTACAAAGATCTTGATATTAAATTTGCTTTTCTTGCCATTTTTGTGCATTATTGTCTCCGGTGACGCAATTTCTTAATATTTTTAGAACCCCTCCCCTGAGCTTGCCATAAAATCAAACTCTCTCCCTTAGTTCTTACTCGAGAGCAGTCTTTGACAAGACGCTAATCAGACAGAGCTGAAAGCTATAGCCAGTTATAAATCCGGTGCTGGGATGAAATATTTTGACTTCCTGACCTCGGGAGCTGATAGCCCCAGAGACGTAAACTTAACGGGCGGGTGATAGATGGTAGGGGTCAAGTCCAAGCAGTAAACAAAACGGTCATTTGTAGCGGGAGGAACGATGTGGCCCCCGTGGAGTCGGACTGACATCCCTTCCAAAATGGCGTCGAGAACAGTCATTCGGTTATGTTTTATGCTTAGATAGATGCATAGAGACAGATTATTCAGAGTGAGAGAGAGAGAGAGAGAGAGTTTGAGTTACTTTGAGTTCAGTTTGCTTGATTGGTCTTTATATGGGAGCCTAGGACGATGTGTGTAGAATTTCATTATCAAGTAGAGATCACTATTCATGCTGATGATCAAATTTTAAAAAAAAAAGTACTTGGGGTCCACTTTTTTATAAATTCGATGCACCGAACGCATGGCTATACTTAAAGAACTGAATTTAAATTTTGGTTTAATGATTTTATAAAAGGTTAAGCGCCTGTGCATACAATATGAATATTTGGTTTTAAAAATAAAAGTCTACAGTTTCGAAAGACTTTAAGTAGCTAATGTATTTATAATGTATTTTTGATGTTTAAAAAGACATATAAATTCGTTTTAGTAAATACCTAAGAATATAACACATAGATTTATATACCATAAATAGCACAACCTTTTGACAATTCCCCTTTAGACTATAAGTCCTCGACTTCAATAAAATGCCTGGATTTCGCACTTTGTCGTCAAAGTGTAGCTCTAAATTAAAATATTTTAGATTTTTCTTTAAATTGGAGAAGGTTTTTCAAAAAAATTGTTTGCATATTTAATTAAACAAAAAGATGCGCGGGGGTCCCGGGTTCGAATCCTGGTGAAGACCTGGATTTTTTAATTTCGGGATCTTTCGGCGCCTCTGAGTCCACCCAGCTATAATGGATATTTCACATTAGGAAAAAGTAAAGGCGACATGACACCCTCGTTAACCTTAGGCCACAGAAACAGATTACATTTACATGATCTGTCCGATAGATCACAGCGTCTGAAAGGGAACTTTACTTACATTACTTATTTTAAACAAAACGGTTCACTTTTAGAAGACCGAAACTAGTGAAATAAAATTTTCAATAGCGTTTTAAAGTTTTGAGACCTACACATGACAGACAGGCGGACAGTTGAAGAATAGAAACGCAATAACTGGAACAGCTGCATAAAAAACAACAACCTATTATATATAGGTAGTTCGATCCCGACATTTTCTCTCTTTTTTTTTAGTTCTTATTAAGAGCTCCAAATTATCTTAGTTACCGTTTCCAAGGTACATCTCCATAGAATCACTGACCTTTAAAACATTCTACACATTTGCTTGACTGATTGATGGTGAATCGCCCAGCGTCTTTAGAAAGGACTTAAGTCATATGTTTTGTCTGAATCAAGCTGCCAAGCCCAACACTAATATCCATCCATCAAATCCTTGCTGCAAGCGGGGTATAAATAACAACAGCAAAGCAAGTGCCTTGGTTCAAATCCATCGTTCCAAGCTGACATTTCTCTTCATGTGACAAAACCAATTCCTGAACGCCAGCATAATCTCAGAAGCACGTTTTGACAGGATCACCAAAAGTGCTTCAACATGCCGCCTAGTGCAACAAAACTGGGCGGTTTTATCCAACGAACCTTTCCTTCACGGGGTCTCGATTGTGTTGGAGAGCGTAAAAATGGCGATGGCGTTATGCTGGCAACGTAGCACCCTCGTTAACAGTTGGACACATAAACAAGTGAGATTTACATCTTTATAACAACGACATCATTTAGAAAAAAAAAATCCCTTTTGACGAACAATAACTAAGAAACTGATATTGCTTGAATGACTTCTTTAGTATGTTTTATACGACCCTAAAAGACTGTACTCACTTTTGGCTGTACTCACTTTTGACTGTACTCACTTTTGATTCTGAAGATAGAGCTTCAAAAATTTTCATAGGAGCTTCAAAGAAGCTTCTTACAAATTTCAGTTGAGCTCCATAAGATGTCAGAGAAGCTACAAAGGAGCTCCAAAAAAAATTCTTTCAAGGAGTTTCATAAAAAACATCATAGAAGCATTAAAGGAATTTCACAAGGTCATTTAGGATTAACTAGAGGAATCTCACAAGATCATTTAGGATTAACTAGAGGAATCTCACAAGATCATTTAGGATTAACTAGAGGAATCTCACAAGATCATTTAGGATTAACTAGAGGAATCTCACAAGATCATTTAGGATTAACTAGAGGAATCTCACAAGATCATTTAGGATTAACTAGAGGAATCTCACAAGATCGTTTAGGATTAACTAGAGGAATCTCACAAGATCATTTAGGATTAACTAGAGGAATCTCATAAAAGCTTCATGGGAGCTTTATGTAAACTTTTAAAAAGCTTTTAATGAGCAACAAATAAATTCAGAATGAGCTTCATGCACAATAACTTGGAGTCTCAACGGAGCTTCATGACCAATTCAGGGACGTGTCATTCCCCTAGTACACTAAAGAAAGTAAATACATGTATGTACAACCACTTTGAAACGACGCTCTGCAGTTAGTTTGGTCACAATTTGCACTAGAAGCAAGTTAACGTTAATGAATAGTACTTTGACATGGTAGCTTTATCTCTTCTAAAGACACGCCCCTGTTTGACTGAAGCTAAGTGTGGGAAGGGGTGTGGGCTTCAAAGACTCTTCTCTTGTTGCGCCCATAATTCAAAGCGAGGCCTGTCTTTTAAAATCATCGGTTATTACGTACAGTTATATTAAACATGTTTGTTTGAAAAAAAAAATGTTACCCTTTAAAAGGCCATGCTCTCGGAGTTCTGAAAAATCTCACATGCCAATAAACAGGCCTGTTAGAATCGGTAATCTCACCTGCCAAAACTCCCGCCAAGCCCTATCATCGCAATCAACGAGATTTCGACGTTATTTTCGACATAGATGTCCATGTATCACAGCAGTATCTGACGGTACTATCTGTGTGACACAGATACCATAAATCTACCTCCCTGAGTCCCTTCCTCCTCTTCTGCTACACCACCACCCCTTCCCTCCACCCCTTTCTATATTCACTCCAGTCGGCTTGTACGTTCAGTCAAGTGGAGATAATTGCCAGAAGTCGGGCGGTACACAACTGACTGATGATGGCAGGGCCGATAACGGACTTCGGCGGAGACCTGCGGAATTTTACCCGTCACCTGTGTATGTATATATGTGACCATGGGCGCGGTGTTTGTGTGAGCAGATAAAGGAATTGAAAGCAGATGAGATTTTTTTAAAACCATTATTATTGGTCTTAACTAGAAGAGGAGGCGCGGTGGGTTAGGAAAGCGCTTGGCTTCCGAAGAGAGGTAACTGACATTAGCTTGGGAAAGTAAAGGAGATTGGTCGTTGTGCTGGCCACATAACACCCACGTTGACCATGGGCCACAAAAAAGTATGATCTATACATCATCTGCTGTATAAATGGAACGGTCTGAAAGGGGAACTTTACTCGAACTAGTAGTTTTAGGGGTCATTCATTTATGACGTATGTGCACGGACGTGGGTCAGATACAGTGACTGCGTTTGGACAATAAGAAAAAGGGGAACCAAAAAGTCGATCTGGGAGGCAGAAATGAATGCACTCCCAAAAGAAAATACAAGTTGAAACGTGCTTTTGTTTCTAGCATGTTCTTTTTGTGAAGTACTGGTACTGTTGTACTGTTGTAGTCCTACTCCTACTGCAGTTAGTGTGGTGCTTAAACAAAAAAAAGATTTCTTAACAATTGTGTATATAGTTGGTAAATTTGCCAAGAGAGCTTTAAACAGCCAGCCTATGGAGCGAAAGGTTTACAAGGGAGTTTGTATGACCAGTACAATGTCGTGCATTATTGGCATGTCATGTACTCAAATACAGGAAGCCCGCAGAAGCGTCCATCAAAACGTTATTTAGGAACTTGATTAAGTGGTACGCTTTCTTTCAGCGTAAATAACATTTTAACATATGCCCGCTAAAGTTCATACACAAGCAGTCTCCTCCGACTGAGTTTAACCAGCGAGGTTTCCTAAGGGATTATTGGGACAATGTAAATACCTCTACTGTACTTATTTTTGTTTCATAGCGGTACATATGTATACACTACCATGGTCCCCGTTTATACATTATTGCATGTTTACTTTATGAAGCCTGAGCATTGAAGTATGTTATATCGTTATAAAGTCTTCATACCTTATTTTATTACTGTAACAACGATTTTCTATATATGAGACCACGGCTATGAACTCTATAATATATTTCATTTGTTATAGTTACCCATTTCTGGACCTTGATCATTACTGTGAACGATAGCTTGACGTGAATCTAAGTGCAATCCAAGAACTTCATTCACCGTGCTCTGAGCTGTAGGAGGATTGGTTAGATTACGTGCTTATTAATATCATCATCTATAGACGTCTCATACCTGGTTGTCTACTTATGCTTCCTTGTTTTAATTAATCGCATCAGCCCTTAATCATTGTAACTTATCCTTAAGTGTATACCATGATCATTTCCCATTTTACTATAATTGATTGCACATCAACGTAGTCACATTTAAGGGATGAATCATGACTAGTATCATCCTAGATCGAATGTTATCATATTTATTATGGTTATTTCCCTTGCATATTTTCTTTAATCGTTGAGTTATGTATGCTCTAACCTTTCATGCCTAAATAAACTTAAATGCTTATTGGGATCAATGCCAATGCCTGCCTCTGAACGAATGCAAGGCACATGAGAATCTCTATTCGATGCTTTTATGAGTTTCCTAATCGTCTATCAACTTCTCGGCGTTGTTGTTGGTAACAGCGTAGACTGCAGCACCAACTATCTCGACTGTTAGACAGGTAGCGGCATCGCTCTTGTACCAGATTACCTGCTGCATATAAGACATGCGGAGCCGATTTTTCAGGGGCCCTTGCATTGTAACATTCAACATCATGACATGAGATAATGTAGCCTACTTAATAAATATATAACTCTAATGTGTGGAATACTAATTTACATCACAACATACATAGCAAGATAACATGACATTAGCTTGATATTTAATGTAAAAAAAAAATAAATTTGGACACTCATTTTCAACTTTGGATCCCCACTCCACACCCCCTAGCTACGCCACTGAGCATAGACCAACAAGAATGAGTTGACTGGGACTAAACTCAAGTACATTTAATGTATCTACAAAATAGAAAGCATGTTATGTCGTCGCTGTCTCTACAAAAATAAGTCGACTAATTCTTTCTGACTAGAACTGAACCGCCTCCTAAAACGCTATCCAATCAACTTCCTCTTTTATTTTATGTCTATTCCATGTCCTTCCTCTTTATAATTACGTTATAGTCGCTATGACATTAGAGAAATAAACCACTAATAAATACAACCAAATATACGCGCCCAATCTAATCTTTCTTCATAACAACATAAATTGTCTAGTTTTTACACAACTATTTACCTTCTTTGGCGCCAGGGAAGCTGTCGCTTGGCTTCAGTTGCTAGAAGGAAGTGGTGCTATCAAATACATACGACCTGACAACCAGTGAAAGTATGTCCAATAGTTGTCACAAAGTGACGAATAAAACAGCCCTTAAAGAAGTCAAACTGACCGTGACATGCTTTCCCTATGAGCTGTCTACCCCTAGCAGACTTGATGCGAATACATTAAAGTGCATTTCTGACCTGTCTTTGTCATCGCGATCACGTCACAAAGCGTCATTGCGTCTCTAAGTAACAATGACTTGTCAAATTTTATATCCTAATGACCAAATTTAGCAATATTTATGCTAGCGACTATTAAGGTGTATGTGTCCGCTTTATGCGTCATGAATTAGAAGCTAGGCATTCTTTTATCTGTACTCTTTCATTTCCTGTCTCCTGAGTGGCTTGGCTGGGGGCATCCGATGTTTTGATCAGACCTACGCTTCAGTCAAAGACAATGGTCAACATTAGTGACATGATACACATTGCTGACTCTTGTATCAAATAACAGTGACTCAATCATCACATTGCAAAGACTCTTGAATCACATTATATCGTATAGGTGTATCTATATCTATCTATCTATCTATCTATCTATCTATCTATAATATCTATCTATCTATCTATCTATCTATCTATCTATCTATGTAAAAATTAAAAATATATATTTCTCTAAAGTTGCGGGAGAGGAAATAAGGGCCCACCAAACCAGACAGCAAAGAATCTAAATCCGCCCTTGAATGTGTGTAATGTGGGTGTAGTGTGCGCAGACTTTCATCAACAGTTAAGCGGCTGCAGTCGTCAAGACGCCCAGACCAATAGAAACCGTCGACACATCGGGAATGCGCTCCGGTGCGACCTGTCAGCACGTCAGGGGGACTTAAGTGCGGCCTTGTCAGGGAAAGATTATAAATTTGCCAGCACCTTAGAATTATCGCCCTTCTTTAAAAAAAAATATTTTTAACAAAATTTAAAAGGTGAGAGAGGGTAGGGTGAGACTCGTTCATTTCCATGTCTGTTTGGGGGCGCATACAAGTGTGAGGGTGTTGGGCGCTCTCCCTTTTCTCCTTGGCACTTCCCAGGTTCCTTATTGTACTAGAACTCTTGTTAATATCAGTCTGGGTTATGACGATAGATCGTGTCGACAACAGAATGACATTCACTCACACGGTACTCACGTGATGTTGGCTGACATGTCCGAAGTGAGAGGTGATGTGGAAAAGTGGGGGGAGAGGGGGGGGGAGTGTGAGAGACCGTCTAACATGTTGGGTTTAACCAACGATAGACATTTTTGGGGTAGGGGAGTGTTCTTCTTCGACATTGTTCTAATAGTTCAGTCTAATAATTTTAGAACCCTAGGCCTACTGAAGCTTGCCCCACCATCTGCCTGTCTGAACAAATCTCCTAAATTGTTCATTTCTATCACCGATGGCTCGTACCCCTAGACCAGTGTTTCCCAAACTTTTGACTAAAGTGTACCCTTGTATAATGTTTGTAACGCTGAGTTCCCCTCGCCTTGTATCTATGAGAAGAAGGAACATAATAAATACGTATTTTTTAAATAATTAACGAGCTGCAACGCGTACCCCCCCCCTCCAAAGTCTTCCCGTACCACTGGGGGTACGCTTACCCCACTTTGGGAAACACTGTCCTAGACGTTCGGAATAGAAAGAGCACACCGAGGAACTTCCCATAGTCCTTCTCTGTATCACATTACCTGCGCAGTTGTCCGACACACGGCCCCAGTAGGAAGGAGAGTGTGGAGAGTGACATGTTTGCTGTTGCTTTCTCCCATCCTCACCAGTGCAATGGACTCGGTCCTTAAGCACCCCGACGGGGGTTCTGTTTTGCTTCCCTATTGGCCTAATCGACTCTTCTGTTAACCGTTTCCACCCGAGCGCCACTTTGAGGCTGAGAAGCATTGCCGTGAATTGATAGGATTAACTTATGAGAAAAAAAACAGAGGTGTCGCAACCGCGACTTTAATGGAAAGGACCGGAACATTTCTGGACCTTTGCTACAAGAACCTTCTGCTGGTCGTGTATCGACCTTGGAAAACAGAATTCAAAGCAGAAAAGACATTAGGCAGACATTTCAGACGCTCTCGAAATAAAAACAAGAGCAAAGAGAACGTTTTTACAGTTCCACACGGCAATTTTGTTCCGCAATTTACACATCTGAAGCCTTACCCCCCCCCTTTGGAATTCTTTCTGGAATCTTTTTCTGCGAGAATAAAAAAACTGACTAGTTCTATCAGACCAAAATATATGTAATAACATAACATATTGTAAAAAAAAAATCCTACAAGACATACTTTGACTTTATTTAATTTTCACAAAGTTTCTACAGATTCAAAGAAGTTGTAAATTATTTTCAGATCTTCGACCAAAGACCAAGAGACTTTTCAGAACCAGATTCAGACATGAAACGAAACATGCACAGCTAGAGTAGGGTTAATTTACTCTGCAAGTAATCGCATTTTGTCAAATGACTGAACCTGTTGAGAAAACTTGACATCAAACTTTTGATCTTTGACATTTGGCCATCAAAAGTCGAGAGCGTGAATGAAAAAAAAAGGAAATATGAATATATATATATGTGTGTGTATATATAGATAGATATAGATATAGATATTAAATCTACAAAAAAAGCACGTCTTTTAACTCTGGCATTCTGAACGTATGAGCACATCATTCCCACTGCATAGCCACCAACCAATCGCTGACGTCTTCTCACCGTCTCCATAGAAACACACACTATAATGGATAATTTAAAAGGCCGTAAGATCAATAACAAATGAATGCTCACATTTGACCAGAAATAGACACCATTAATAAAATCACTAAATTAGAGACACTTCAGGACAAAAGTCTAAAAAGTGAAGTAGCAATGCTACATAAAACACTGTACCGTAGCTTACAAATTATAAAACAGTCTAATGAAACACTCACAAAAACCCAATGTCAAATAAGTAGTAGGTACAATACATTTAAGTTCCCTATGTACAAAAATATGTGTTTTATATAAAAAGTGGAATCTTTCGTTTTCCGTTTCTATCTAGCGTAGAATGAAAATGACTTACATATAGAGTATCCAATGTCTGATCTCTAGAACAACGCTATTAGATGGGAAATATAACACATTCATAGGCATATTAAATAAAAAGTTCCCCTTGCGATCTATAGGGCAGATGATGTAAATGTCACATGTTTCTGTGGCCCACGGTAAGCTAGGGTGTCATGTGGCCAGAACAACGACCAACCGCCTTTACTTTTCCGGAACTAATGTCAGGTACCCATTAGAGCTGGGTGGGCTCAGAGGCGCCCTAACTATCCCAAAATTAAAAATCCCAATCTTCACCAGGATTCGAACCCGGTTCAGAAGCCAAGCGCTTTACCTCTCAGCCACCGTGCCTCCTACACATAGGAATAGATGCTTTTTTTTTCTCGCTTCCTAGTTGGCAGTTTTTTTACTTCGATGATGTAATTGCATTGCATGATGCTATGATGCTATGACATTTGCTGAAATAGTGACATGTATGATGTGATGATACAATGATATTCCAAGATGTATAATTCGATTATGTTGTGACACTCGATCAGGGCCGGTCTTAGGCCACTGCAACCTATGCGGTCGCAATGGGCACCGCGCTTTCATAGGCCCCGCGCTAATTCTAGGTGAGGCAAAATATATATGAAAAATTCCTGAAAATCTCCTGAATTTATTAAAATCTCCTGAAAAATAGACAAAAAAGTCATTTGTTGGTGTCATTCATTGGGGAAAACGCCATTCCTACGCGCAATAAAAGAAAAAAGGCAGGTTTCATGTAATAAAATGTAATAATGGAGCGACTTTTTACCTTAATCGGAACTTTCAATACTTTATTTACTTTTATCGTCACTGGCATATAAATATGCCATGGGCTGCAAGGTTCGTAAAGTAAAGTTAATTTTAATCGCAATTTTGTACTTAGTAAAGAATGAATAAAATTCAAAGTCGATTTTTTTTTATACAAATTTTTTATTTTCTCTTATTATCCTTATTCCGACCCAGACTAGGCCCCGCGCAATCAGTTTCGCATAGGGAACCGCGATTGTTAGGACCGGCCCTGCACTCGAGCATTTAGGGACCTTTGATGACAATGGATGACGCAATAACCTATCCTAAAAATATCTTGTTTTTATTTCTG
>JAZGLO010000638.1:0-18056 GCA_036873155.1 Biomphalaria sudanica | reverse complement strand
CCATTGCACACAAACACACAAAAACTATTTCGCAAAAGTCTTTTAAAACGTTTTATGTCAAGTAGATATAAATGCCAGCCAATCACATTCTTCCTTCTATTTATAGACAATGACATCTCGCCTTTCTTTCCAAAGGAGATTCTCGGGACGACATCCTGCACACATCACAAACTCATAAATCTGACTCCAACGAAATAAACTTGACTCCAGGACAATTAGTTTTATTAATTTCACGTGTCACAGACAAACGTCCGCCTGTGCCTAGGTATGGACAGCAGATCCGCAAAGCGACAGCTGGGGGCGCTGGCTAAGTCTTTCATTTCTTTTCGACCCCCGCCCCCTCCCCTCTCCCGTATTCAAAGTAGCGAGTATCCTGTTGCGCTAAAAAGAAACTCCAACCTCTAGGTAGGACATGATCCTTACCTCTAGAGCTTGAAGACGCAAACATTTGGACATTTCAAGAAAAGCTAACTCTTGACATGTCTGTCTATATTTATGACGTCAAGGAAGTGTCCAAGTTGGCGTACTTTAAAACATCTTTATTTGGACCATAAATCTGAAAAGGATGTGTTCTAAGACCTGAGAGAGGGTTGAGGGGGGGGGGGATGTCAGAAAGACTCATGTAGGAGGTGCAATGACTGTGTGTTTAGCATACATTAAAATTCGCAGCTGGCGACTTAAAAAAAAATAAAATAAAGCAATATCTCAACCAATTAATCATCTTTGTTTTGACCAATGTCACGTGATTAAATGAGAGAAGTAGCTCTATAAAGGGAGAAGACTGTCAAAAGAATAATAGCCAAAAGAGATTAAACTGTCTTGAACTGTATCTTCGAGTGTGAAGACAGAGAGAGTGTGTGTTCTAATTTTATACTAAACAGCTTTGTAGAGATCAGGAATGGCCACATGCGGCTCGCCAAAGCCTTTTATTCAGCCCTTAGACACCTACAAATATTAGGTGTGCCCATAGATTGTATATATATATATAAAGGCATATAATAAAATTCTTCACGATTTTTGAATGAACTGTAAGCCAGCGACGTCATGCTCACCAAACAACATTTAAAAGGTTAAACCACGTGACCATCGTTATTAAAAAACAAAAACTGAAAAACATTTAAATAAATAACAATCTCAAGCCCCCATTCTATCCGCCTGCCTCTAGCTTGAAGACGGGGCTGATTTAAACGACAGCAAAAAAAAAAAGAGGCAACAATAATCTCAAGCACCCATTCTATCTGCCTACCTGCCTCTAGCTTGAAGACGGGGCTGATACAACAATAATCTTGCAGAAGTTTGTTTCCGTTTGTTCGAATTAATGCCAAGTTTGTTCCTTTGCTAGATATACCAACGTCAAACTAGTTCTCTCCCATTCTCCATCATACGCCCTACCCCCTCATCTCACAGCGCTATGAATGCAGACAAGACAGCCAAGTCTGTGCACTCTTGGCTTTAAGTGCATCCCATCTCTGAGAATGTAGACCATGCTAGATCCAGTTAGTTCTCTCGCTACGCTAATTGTCCTTGACACGTTCACGCCCCCCCCCCCACCACACACACACACACAGCTGCACCAAAAAGAGGCTTCTATTCCCATTCCCTTAGAAAATAGCTAACTATGACGTCATAGAGGTGTCAGACAGTTGATGTTTTCTAATGCGATCTTCTGCTGTTTGGCCTTAAGCTTCTTCTCAAGCAAAGCGACCAGTTTGCGACCTCCGAAACATACCACACTCATAAGTGTAATGCCTGAAACAGTTGTATGTGTCTCCAAAGATGAAGATTTACAAGGAAATTTTTAAAAAGATAGGCGTCTTTTCAGATTTCTCATGAAATATGTTAGCTCACAGTGCCGAAAACCCGTTTTTTAAGCATGTATGACTTATTTAACTTTATATTATTTGACTCCCAGTGGATCTTAGGACCGCAAATATCATGAACACTCCCCCTCAATTTGATCCATGTCCATCCTGTCATTTGTCGGCACAACCAGGTCCCATGGGTTTTCAGTGATGTGCGTCATGAGCTCTTCTTGAGAGGAATCCACACGACCAATGACTTGTTGCCTTTTCGTAGTTGTGGTTTCTGTTCTATTGTATATTTCAAAAGTTAAGCTTGCTAGCCTTACGGCCAACCCTCCTCCTCTGTCCGGGCTTTGGACTGGCAACACTCTTTCCGAAGGTAGTGATATAGAGTATAGGGAAAAGACCGAAAACTTTCTAGCATTCCTAACATACTAGTCTTCCCGTCTATAACAGATTCTATCTTTAGATCTATCACGTTAAAGCACATGTTGACCTCGACTTATCTCAGTATCTGTGTATCCTTACATCTCCAATCTAATCAAGACTTATCTCAGTATCTGTGTATCCTTGCATCTCAAATCTAATCAAGACTTATCTCAGTATCTGTGTATCCTTACATCTCCAATCTAATCAAGACTTATCTCAGTATCTGTGTATCCTTGCATCTCCAATCTAATCAAGACTTATCTCAGTATCTGTGTATCCTTGCATCTCCAATCTAATCAAGACTTATCTCAGTATCTGTGTATCCTTACATCTCCAATTTAATCAAGACTTATCTCAGTATCTGTGTATCCTTGCATCTCCAATCTAATCAAGACCTATCTCCCTTACGTGTTAGCTCACGTTAACAATGACTTTCATCTTTATTACTCAGGTAGGTCACTTAGAGGCTTCTGGCTCCCTTCACCCCCGCGTGTTTTTATCTCCCCCACGGCGCCATTTGTAATTTCGTACTCCGGTGCATGTCGACATTTAAGGTAGAGCCTCCCGGAGATGGAAAGAGAACAGAGGGTGCCGAGTATACGTGCCAGCGGGAGGGGAGACACGTGACATAAAGCGGGCTTTCGTTTATGCCGCCCTCCCCACAGTTTCCTCTATCGACGCCCCTACCCCCTTAAGTGCCTCCCCGTAATGTTCATTTAAAAAAAAATCCACTGATATCTGTCTCGAGTGACTAAAGGGAGATAAATCTTTGTCCTTCCTCGTCAGGGAGGCAATACAGGACACAGTCAGCGCAACTGCTTAACACCCCTCACTCGCCACTCTCCCCTCCATTAGGTTTCCCCCCTTGACGTCGGATAGAGCCCACCTCTCCCTCCTCGATGGTAGAGTAGCTCCGCGACGCTTCAGGCTGTCACAACCTAAGCATTCGTAGAAGACAAGTCATGGCGGTGGTGGTCAAGGAGATGATGGGGAAACGGGAAGGAGAGGGGGGGAGGGGGTGGCGCAGTTGTTTTATGTATCTTCTCATCAAGCCATGCAGATTGTGCACTCCAGAAGAAAGTTCAACATGTCACGGCGATGCCAGAAGGTTGCTAGCTGGCAGGCCGTTAATGTCCGTGTGCCCCCGTGACGCCTGAGGTCTACAGCAACAAAACTCACACACACAACAACAACAAAAAACAGACAGAGACCAGCATTAGAAGTGAAATGAAAGAATAAAATACTGGAGAGAAAAGTAGATGTATGTTTTGGGGACTTTCAGACATGGCTGAATAACAAAGAAATGAAGCGACTGTTGATAAGCTATACTTAAACAAAAGTGTACATGATAATCATTGATTTAGCACTGCTGGTATTAAGGCTAATCCACGACCAACTTGAACTAAGGTTAAACCACAACCAACTTGAATTAAGGCTAAACCACCACCAACTTGAATTAAGGCTAAACCACCACCTACTTGAATTAAGGCTAAATGAATACTAACTTAAATTAAGGTTAACCACAACCAACTTGAATTAAGGCCTGAATCAGCACCAATATGTCTGCCTGTTTTTATGAAGACAGGGCCGGTCATAGATCATTGTAACCTATGTTGCCGCAGTAGGCCCGCTATAATTCTAGTTGTAAATTATTAAATTAAATTATTAAATCAAACCATTTTAAATCTCATGAAATTGCAAAATATACGAAAAAGTCATGAAAATCCCCTTACATTATTAAAATCTCCTTAAAACTCATAGAATCTCCTGTAAAATAGACAAAATTGTCATTTGGGGGTGTTATTCACTATGGATAACCTCAATCCTACTCGCGATTAAAAAAAAGGCATTGTCAGCTTTCAGCATTCATTTAATTAAATTGTAATAAAAAGGTTTTAACCAAAGCAGGAAGTTCCAATACTTTTTTTTCTGTAATAGTCACTGGCATATAAATATAGATCTAAATCTATCTCGATCTCTTTAAAAAATCAAAACGCGATATTTTGCTAGTGGATGGTAAATCTAAAAGGCAGATATGAATGTTTATCGGCTTTTTGTTGGAAAACTACCATCTACTGTAGATGGCTCGTATGAATACACTGTATGCGTTAAAGACCGGATGTGTGGGGAGTGTGTGTGTGAGAGAGAGAGAGAGAGAGAGAGAGAGAGAGAGAGAGAGAGAGAGAGAGAGAGAGAGAGAGGGTAAGGTGGGATTTGATACTAAAATGTCTGTCTTAATTTTTAACAGAAGTTTTTAGTAATTGAAAAAACAATACAAAACAGTTGTTTTTTTAATATCAGTAAATATCTGACAATTTTATACCATATAATGATAATATGTAGGGATCTATGTAATGTATTTTTCACAAAAATAGTATTTTCCAGAGAGAGAGAGAGAAGAAAGAGAGAGAGAAAGGAGAGAGAGAGGAGAAATAGAGAGAAAAGAAAGAGAGAGAGAGAAGAAAGAGAGAGAGAGGAGAGAGAGGAGAAATAGAGAGAGAAGAAAGAGAGAGAGAGAAGAAAGAGAGAGAGAGAAGAAAGAAAGAGAGAAGAAAGAAAGAGAGAGAGAAGAAAGAAAGAGAGAAGAAAGAGAGAGAGAGAAGAAAGAGAGAGAGAGAAGAAAGAAAGAGAGAGAGAGAAGAAAGAAAGAGAGAAGAAAGAGAGAGAGAAGAAAGAGAGAGAGAGAAGAAAGAGAGAGAGAGAAGAAAGAAAGAGAGAGAGAGAAGAAAGAAAGAGAGAAGAAAGAGAGAGAGAGAAGAAAGAGAGAGAGAGAAGAAAGAAAGAGAGAAGAAAGAGAGTGAGAGAAGAAAGAGAGAGAGAGAAGAAAGAAAGAGAGAGAGAGAAGAAAGAAAGAGAGAAGAAAGAGAGAGAGAAGAAAGAGAGAGAGAAGAAAGAGAGAGAGAGAGAAGAAGAAGAAAAAGAAAGAAAGAGAGATAGATAAAGATTATGAGAGATAGAAAGAAAGAGAGAGAGAGAAGAAAGAAAGAGAGAGAGAGAAGAAAGAAAGAGAGAAGAAAGAAAGAGAGAGAGAGAAGAAAGAAAGAGAGAAGAAAGAGAGAGAGAAGAAAGAAAGAGAGAAGAAAGAGAGAGAGAGAGAAGAAGAAGAAAAAGAAAGAAAGAGAGATAGATAAAGATTATGAGAGATAGAAAGAGGAAAAAGAGAGATGAGGAAAGTAAATCTTCCTCCTCAAGTGCCCCCTTCTGTCTTTGTCAAGTGTTTGGGCCTGACACGCGTCATGTGTTTATTTAGCGTACCCTATTACAGTGTACAACCTTGTCAGTCTGTTCTCACAAGACAAAGTCTGTCTCAGTGGCATGCAGACTCGTGTGACAGTCGGGACGTTAGTGGCTCCAAAGACGAGAGGCCATGGCTCTACACTTCAAGAAATGTTGGTTTCCGAGCATTGTTTAAGTTCAGAGCTTCTAAATCTGGGTATCGATGACCATCGCTGTTCCTTTGACAATAAGTGTAACTTCTTTATACAATGAAACGAAACCTAAACTATTACAAATCATGCATATACATTGTATTGTTAAGCGCTTCCGCGGTGATGTGCATTCTGGATGGGAACAAATGCCAACTGAGGTAACACCGAACTCAATGCTGAACATGAACACCGACGAAAGGTCAAAAATCGATAAATGGAGTCGACGCTAGTGTTGAACAATAAACATTGTTGAACATTTTGAACAACACTTTTAATACTCAAAGAGAGGAACCGCCGAATGTCGTCTATTACTACCGACTATATACTGCTTCTTATTCTCACTGACCTAATGAAGAGCGTCTTGTTGATAGCGTCTAGTAGAGCGTTCTTACTTTTTAAAGATCTCCCACGTTATTTGCCACTAAGTAAAACTTTCCACTTATTCCCGAAACAAATACTCAATTCCTAATCATGTCATAACAATATATATAAAATCATAGTCTTCACAAGGATTCATAGCCAATTATGCCTTTCGGGAGCCAAGCGCTTTACCGCTCGGCCCTAATGGGTACCCGACATTATATAGGGAAAGCAAAGGCGGTTGGTCGTTGTGCTGGCCACAGGACACCCTCGTTAACCGTAGAACAAAGAAACAAACGTTTACATCACTTCTCTCATAGAACGCACGGTCTCAAGTAAGACCTTTACTCTTATCTGCCAATTGTGATGCTTTTGATTTGTGTTTCTTGGTGGGAATGCTGTCACAACATTGATGCAGTGTGTTGTGAGACTACATTTGTCAGTTACTAACGAGAAGACTGTTAGCCTTGCCTGGTTACTCATTCATGTAAAAGGAAAACCTTCAATTGAAACTAACGCTGCCTTGCATCTATTCTAAAACACGGGAAAGGCTTCGGGAGTCAACCCTGAGGAAAAATCATGAGCCGGCAACTTTTAGCCAGCTTACAGCATACAGAGCTGCACCCTTGAAGAGCCTTCGACGCCGCTGATTCCAAATTGTATCTGTACCTGCCGTTCCTTTGAACAGCTGTGTGGAGATAAGGGAAACTGTTCTGTTGGCGACATCATTCTGACCATATCTAATGCACAGAAATTTATCTCATGAAACTGCTGTGTTGGCGACATCATTCTGACCATATCAAGTGCACAGAAACTTATCTCATGGCACTGCTGTGTTGGCGACATCATTCTGACCATATCTAATGGCCAGAAATGTATCTCATTTCTCTTAGATTATTAGATGATACATATTCTCTTCTGAAAGAGGCCATGATCACATAATCATAAGCTTTCTAGTAAGTTTCTCTTGTTCAACATCTCTCTTATTGCACAAACCCTTTTTCAGTATACTGCATTAAACAAAACATACACTTCAAAATTGTTCTCTCAATTTGGTGCTATTTTTGGTTTGAAGAATAAAATCATTATCCCTCAAAGCACGACCTGTCAACCTGTTGATTAGCATAAAACGGGCCTTTAATCGTTTCACGTGACTATAATCTGCAGAGTTCTGTACAGGCATGTGTCCCCACGTTCTAAGCTGAGAATTAATTTGTAGAGCCAGTACAAGCCTTGAGCTTTAGTATTTGTCCCAAGAAATACGACATGAAATAAAATGAGAATTAGATCGTATTGTTGAAGGGCAGAAGACATATTGCCAGTCTTGTTCCGTGTGACGTTTCGTTCGCAATGAATTATGGGAAGTGAGACCACGTGACGTAAATCACATTGACAGAGTGTGGACGAGCTGGGACAGTAATGTGGCCAGTTCCTTGTCATATATCTTGGTGTGGGATTCGGTGCTTGCAGGAGATAAAAATTAATTAAAGACCAAAAGAAAACTCTTAGAGGAAACACCGCTGTGACCGAGTCCACATCTAGGTGACGTCCAAGTCATAATGACCGAGTCCAAGTCACAGTGACCGAGTTCAAGTCATAATGACCGAGTCCAATTCACAGTGACCGAGTCCAAGTCACAGTGGCCGAGTCTAAGTCATATTGACCGAGTCCAAGTCACAGTGACCGAGTCCAAGTCACAGTGACCGAGTCCAAGTCATAATGACCAAGTCATAAAGACCGAGTCAAAGTCACAGCGACCGAGTCCAAGTCACAGTGACCGAGTCCAAGTCACAGTGACCGAGTCCAAGACACAGTGACCGAGTCCAAGTCACAGTGACCGAGTCTAAGTCATATTGACCGAATCCAAGTCACAGTGACCGAGTCCAATTCATAACGACCGAGTCCAAGTCACAGTGACCGAGTCCAAGTCACAGTGACCGAGTCCACGACTGAAGTCTCAGTGACCAAGTCACCAGTAATTAAGTCCAGGTCTTAGTGACCGTGTCTCAGACTCACTGACCAAGTCCATGCCTCAGTGACCAAGTCCACGCCTCTCCCTTTCTTTAATGTTCTTTTTCGACATTTAATACTAGCAATTTCTCTCTCTCTCTCTCTCTTTCTCTCACTCTCTGTCTCTCTTCCCCCCCCCCCTTTCTCTCTTTGACTCTCTCTATTATATTGTCTTTCTACAATTACTATTAGTCTTAGAATTTTAAGCCATATCAAAACATTTGAGACAGATTTTGTGTCCAATCCAAATGTTGAATATTCCAAAAAGTTCCTATCTCTTGCAGCATTCGACATTAAACTTTCATCATGGGCGCATCCACGAGATTTTTTTTTCTACTTACCCTTGTCTATACTGTGTTTCATCTCATTACCTTAAATACAATTTCTCATCTATCTAGGGGCAAGGTGAATGAGAAGGTGTTCTGATTACTGTGTGCTTATATTCCTTCAGTCCATGATAGGTAATCAACTATTAATACGTACGATACTTAGTAAGCAAGTGTGTGTGTGTGTGTGTGTGTTTCTAAGTAAATTTTGTCATTAAATCAAGTCCGGAAATGGATGAAATTTTGAGATTGATAGAATAACTTTAAGTCTAAATTAGAGCTGACATACAACATTCTTCCAAAACTCGTTCTACAGGGGCACGTCTAACAGTCTATGTCTATCAATTTCGCTGTCCAGTTGTTACGTATGTGGTAGAATGTAATGGATTATGTTCGTTTTAAAATTAACTGACTTTATGATTTACCCTTTGAGTTGAATTGATGCAGATAAGAGGATGAAGTTGAAATTTCGCACAGTTATTTCTTGCACCTGACAAAACGAGAATTAATTTTTAAAAAATAAGTTAATTAACTATTGGTAATGAATTATTATTTGTTATCAAACAAGGGAAAGAAATCGTACTTTACAGATGTGCTGGTATAAGTTGAATTAATCCCCTTTATGAGGCTTGAGCCCTGAGTGAACAAGTTTGTTTTTTTTTTGTTTTTAATGCATTTAAAAAGCGATCACGGCAATAGTCACTACTAGTCGACCGGCGGCGTAGCATACGCCGCTATTTTGCAGGGCCGGCCATAGGCCACTGCAACCTATGCGACCGCAGTGTTAATCTAAAAATACGTTAATATGATCACAAATGACGTATACATATTTCCCAACTCTCTTCCTATCCATCCCTTCCAACTTCCACCTTTATAATCCCACTTCCAGTCAATATCCAAACTCGCACCATTTTCATTCACACCTTACGAACGTAACACGGAAATAAGAGAGTGATCTTTCCTTTACTCCTTACTACTCGTTTAAAGTTTTGAGGGAAGAAGAGAATTATATATATGGATGATACACTCTTCTCCCCCCTTCTTTTTTTTTCCCCAACTGGTCCAGACAAGTTGGACTAGTTGACTGGAGCTACAACCCAACGAGTACTCCCATTAACACCTACTCATTAAGCCTATATTTTCTGTTTATAGTTTCTATGTATATTCTCTGTTTATAGTTTCTATGTATATTTTCTGTTTATAGTTTCTATGTATATTCTCTGTTTATAGTTTCTATGTATATTTTCTGTTTATAGTTTCTATGCATATTTTCTATTTATAGTTTCTATGTATATTTTCTGTTTATAGTTTCTATGTATATTCTCTGTTTATAGTTTCTATGTATATTTTCTGTTTATAGTTTCTATGTATATTTTCTGTTTATAGTTTCTATGTATATTCTCTGTTTATAGTTTCTATGTATATTTTCTGTTTATAGTTTCTATGCATATTTTCTATTTATAGTTTCTATGTATATTTTCTGTTTATAGTTTCTATGTATATTTTCTTACTATACACTAGAAGTCTAAAGTAACGCATGAATTCTCCCACGTAATCCAGACGAAGAAGAAACAAGGGCGACAAGACGATGCAAGCGAAAAGTTGACAGTCGCATTCTTCTCCATCCAATGGAATGCAGAGCCGCGGTACTGCCGCCTCGTAGTTGCTTTTAGCTGTTCCGTCTTCTTCAGTTCACTTCTGCAAGTGCGCTTTTTTTTTTCCTTTCTGCCAGCGATTCTGCCGTGGCGTTATTACGTCAAGTCCCGCCGTGCGATCCCTTTCAGAGTGCGACACTTGATAACCGCTAGTTTGTGACGTGCGATATGTCATGTATGTCATGGCTGTTGTTCCCTGGCGCTGCTGGCTTGGCAGGTCGCAGACTGGGTTACCCCTGAGAGACCGTTCATCTGCACCGTGGTGGGAGTGGGCAGGGGGTAGGATTGTACTTCACCATGAACATTCTTTTACAAGTGAAGTTTTTATTTTTTTTACTTTTGAACCAATCTTTGTTCAGGTATAAAGAAATGCTTTGATTACATGTATTTAATAAACACTCAGATGTAACCTACTTTTTACAAAGCTTATATCAACTAATTCTGTCTGTCTGGTAAAAAGTTTGTAAGCGTTATTTCTCCGACACCCTATCTTGGATCAAGCTGAAATTTTACACAATTATTTCTTTCACCTGACAACATAAGAATCATTTTTTTTAAATTAACCAATTAGCTAATTAACTATTGGTAATTAATTATTTTGTTTCGTATCTCGAACAAATAAAAGAATTTGTACTAGACTAAAGTGGTGGTATAAGCTGAATAAGTCCCCTTTGTAGGTCGCCGCTCTAAATTGAAACAAACAATATATAACTATACAATCTTCTCTAGTCATAAGTACCTCACTAGCAGAGTGGTTAGCACGTCTGCCCGATGCACGAATTCGAATCTAGGTCGTTCTCCCTTTTTTTATTTTCTGCAAATGCTTTTAAAAACCAATTACGGTTAAAAAAAACAACAGATATTCCTTTCTTTCTCCGCCCCCCCCCCAACCCACCCCATTAATTCCCAACTGGTCCAGACACAAGTGCTAGGATCACAGCGTAGTGAGACAAGTGCTAGGATCACAGCGTAGTGAGACAAGTGCTAGGATCACAGCGTAGTGAGACAAGTGCTAGGATCACAGCGTAGTGAGACAAGTGCTAGGATCACAGCGTAGTGAGAAAGCTCAAAGCATGAAATAGTGCTACACAAAAACAATTGGTCAAACTATTACTAATCGCACACATTTATTGTTGTTGGTCTAGATCTATTTCAAATTTAATGACGTGACTGATCTAAACTAATTGATACCGTTAAAGTTCGTATAAGTGTTGTTATTTTTTGTTTTAAAGTATTTTTCATGTTTTTCTTGTGGCATCCACTGACGAGACCAATCAAGCCGTTGTATGCTGGAGTTGTTTTTAATACATAGCTTTTTCTTTCAGTACTACAAACATTTTATTTGATGTTTGTTTGTTGTTTGTATATTTCTCAGACTCATTGAGACCAGGCAGCTATTGGGATGTTGAAATTGAACCAGTGGTGGTTGAGCACTTTGTTGACCTTCATATTATTGTTTGTGTTTGTGATCCATCATATTTTGTTTGTAATCCTTCCATATTGTTTGTGTTTGTGATCCATCATATTTTGTTTGTAATCTTTCCATATTGTTTGTGTTTGTGATCCTTCATATTTTGTTTGTAATTTCTCCATATTGTTTGTGTTTGTGATCCTTCATATTTTGTTTGTAATTTCTCCATATTGTTTGTGTTTGTGATCCTTCATATTTTGTTTGTGTTTGTGATCCTTCATATTTTGTTTGTAATTTCTCCATATTGTTTGTGTTTGTGATCCTTCATATTTTGTTTGTGTTTGTTATCCTTAATTTCGTTTTTTTTTCTTGCCTCCAAATTCTATCCGCCTCTGTACTCGATAACAACAAACCCTCCTCTCGTCCTTTGCGCATGTGTGTAACATTTGGTGGGTGATATGGGCGCCCATAAATCACGCCAAGAGCCAGCGAAGGGCGCCCCATCACGATCTCCACTCACATTACCATCAGTAGAAAGCTATTTATGTGCAAATATATGGCCGCCATATTTCCAACAAGTCTTTAAAAAGAGCTGACTTATAGAGAGGGGAGGGGGAGGGAATATGAAACGCTGGGGAAACGTTGAAGTGGGATAGTTATCCCCCCGCCCCATCACCCTTTTACCACCCCCCACCCACTCTTTTGTTTAATAGAAGAGTTTGAATAATAAAATAAATGGTTGAGCTTGATGCGTTGAAACGGGCGCCGATAAATGCATGTTGAAGAGACAGGGAGAATAAAATGCAATCGTTAATGGCGTTGACAAGTTCGAATGAAACCTGCAGAAAGAGGAGCAGAAATGGCGCCCTTTTATGAAGGCTGACGAATATTGCAGGGGTTAAAGATGGCTGTAGATTTCATTGCAGTTGTCTGATCTTGGCAGGTGCACTACCGGATGTAGGTCGCGGTGTTATCACGTCACCATGGCAATGATGGTTTTTTTTTTTTTAGCTTTCTCCATTTTTTACATGTCGTCTGACATCGCACTTATCAAGTAAAAATACCCACTAGGGGGAGGGACAACAAGGCTGTATACAGGAAGGTAACTGCTGGTGGATGTCAAATTGTTTCTGCTACAGTTTGTCAAGTTGTATCGTATAAGAAACCCCCTTTAATAACAGACATGCTGAGATTACTTCCCCTAGAGCACGTGAAAGAAATCGGGCAGTGAGTGTTAAGGTCGCCTTGTCCCCGTACAAGAACAGACCCGTTTCCGAACACGAACCATCTCTCTCTCTCTCTCTCTCTCTCTCTCTCTCTCTCTCTCTCTCTCTCTCTCTCTCATTGTCCCAATCGCCCTTCATGCAAAACGCGACATTCATAAGATTGTGGTTCATCTCATTGTCCTCGATGCAGTGGCGACACCGTGTGTTGTAGTGTTCTCCAAACCGTCCGAAGTAAACAGTCAACTTGACAGAGACAGACTCGGAACTGAGCTAGGACGGCCTGCTAGGCACGATTAAGTTGCCAACACATATCCTTTCGGTTTGGTCTACTCATCTGCCTCCAATGCTCGCGACCCTTATCTGAAGCGTTCCAGCCATCATACCAAAGTGCCAACAGTCAAATGTTGTAATTTTACTCCCCCCCCCCCTTTCAGGATTGCTAATTTGCGTAAGAGACTGCTATTTACTATGATACGATGATAATTTCTCAATTCTATGGGTTGCTAATTTTTGTGTAAACTCTGGGTTGTCGGAATGGGTTTAAAATCTCACGTTCGTACATCTCCATTGTCTGCAAGAAGTTTGACGTTGTCTTTCGGAGTGATATCCCCTTTATTTCACTAATGGACTTCTAGAAAACCACATGGAAACACAGCAGTTAATAACATTAAAAATAAAACACTATTAAAATGATAATGTGTCAGTTGGTATTCACTTGAGGGTCTCAAGAGAAGTGGAAACAGGAAGTTATCAGCTCATTATCTACTCATTGCTGTCTTAAAAATTCAACATCTTACACAGAATAGTAGACTTATAATGGGAGTTCACTAGAAGTAAACAGTTCTAATTATACTTCCGAATGGAGAAATTTCAATTTAAAATCATATTAATATGGGAGACTAATATTGGGTTACAGTTACATATGTCAGTTTATTCACTTAATAAATTTTAGTTCTTATGCAAAGTTTACTTTTGTAAGTCTTTCATTGAAATGAATTTATTTATGTGCTTAAAGTGTGTGTTTGGTTCCATAGGGTTACTATTGCCAGAAGTGGTAAAATTAATATGCATTCCACTAACCTATAAAATGCTTCCAACGGCAGGCGTCTCAAATTACCTCTAAGAATTTGTCCAACATTGTAGATCACCATATGATACACCAGGGGTGCGGTGGCTGAGTGGTTAAGCGCTAGGCTTCCGAACTTGCGATCCTGGGTTCGAATCTAGGTGAAGACTGTGATTTTGAATTTCGGTATTTTCAGGACGCCCCAGAGTCCACCCAACTTTAATCGATACCTGACTTTAGTTGGGGAAAATAAAGATGGTTGGTCGTTGTGCTGGTCACATGACACCCTGCTCGTTAACCGTTGGCCAAATAAACAGATGACCTTAACATCATCTGCCCTATAATCTCAAGATCTGAAATGGGTACTTTACTTTACTTTACTTTTATATGATACACCAAGATTCGAATCCGGGACTCCCAATTCGGAAGCCAAGCGCCTTACAGCTCAGCCACCACGCATCCGAGTCTTTATCTCGGCATCTTTTCTTCACCGTTTCTCTCATTAACATAATATATTCAAATGCTGATCTTCTGCTACAAATCATTAAATCATAATAAGAAAAAAAAAACCTGTACATTCGTCATACACGTAGAATTAAAAAATAAATAAAAGCAACTCTCAAGTCTGCAAAGCGAAAGTTGTAGTCCAGACGACATGTAGTCTTGTATCATTCATTGGACAAGTGTATTGCTATCTTCATGGCTTCAGTATGGCGTGTAACGTCTAGTATATAAATGAGCTGCGAAGACATATGACAGATTATTACATGTGCGGTTATATTTCTACATGTACAATTAATTTTCCTTAAGAAATTCTAATGAATTTTTTTTTTTTTTGGTGGAAAATTTCCCCGAGAAAGTAAAACCTCTTGGAGCCCTCAAAATTATTCGTTTAGCTTTTTATTTTTATTCTTTTAAAAGAAAACTCAAATTTGAAGCTAAGTGTTCAAACAAAGGATGCCAAAAATATTACATAAAGGTCTATGTGGAGAGAGATGGTGACCAAGATAGCTATGGACAGCGAAAAAGCATTGACCTCAGCTCTGAAAGAAAAACGTGCCAAACGAAAAATGTCCAGTTTCCTCTTACCACCGAAACGAAAGCCATTTTAACTTGCGATAGAATAAGCACCACAGCCTCTTGAAAAGGTGTTCTACGCGATGAACCATAGCCCTTCTACGACTTAAGGAGGTCGACAATGTGTCTATAATGGGAGCTCCAAATAGACTACACTACATTATAGTTAAATAAGAGTAAATGGTCAAGTAAATATGGCTAAATTATGGACAGTCCTGACCAGGGCGGAAACTAAGGCTACCTGGTCTGTGATATGCGCTGCCGACTTCCGTCACGTTGGTGCCGAGTTTGAACCTTGCTCGCTTCCGTCCCATGCTGCTCTGCAGGGTGTTAGAGACTCCTTATCTGAAGAAATCGTCCGTGGCTGAGAAAACAAACCTCCGAAGCGACAACACCGCCTAGGATTAGAGGTAACACTTAGGTAATGGGGGGGGGGGGTTGAGCGAGACCTTTCGTTATAGATGCCTCAACACTGACCTGCTACGTCACAACCTAAGGGCAGTTTAGACCACTAGCTCGTTGCCACGTCACAGGTTTGTACGACATGGCATCGAACTATTGGTCTATACTGCCCACAAGTTGTGACGGTGCAGGTCAGTGTTCAGGCCATCTATAACGATTGGTCTCGGTTTGAGTGTTTCCTGAAACGTTGACCGCTGGAGGACAAAGTGCAGCACTGGCAAACATTACCGATCAATTTATTTTGTTTTAAATATTAGTTCAAAGTCTATTTCCTTTTTACAATCACTGACCAATATTATTATTATTTGTCATCCCATTGTCTCCTTTGACGTCTGCTGACAATGTGGGCGTGTCCCGCGTAAAGCTTTGCCTTGTCTGCCATATCACGTGATGGATCTACTGAAGCCGTGGACATGACAGATGGGAGGAGTAAGCTCTTCTTTAACATACACATACACACACACATTAACGCGGATTTCTTTTTTTACAAGAGAAAAATATTTTTGAGAGTTATCTTAGCATGACTTACCCCCCCCCCCCCCACACTTGTCTTGTCTTGCCGCCCCTCTTTACTCCCGTCTCTCAACAAATCCTCCCGACTGATCCAGGCAGTCAGTTTTGTCACATAAGAGATACGTCTGTGTCAGTTCCTCTTGTCACAAAAGATGTTTCAGGAAGCACCCTGTCATCTCACGGGGGCCCCCGGGCGCAACAAAAAAAAAAGGACACGTGACGGGACAGCGGCAGAGCCAATTAGATCCTCTTGCGTGCAGAAGTCGCGAAACTTCGGAGGGGAGGACTCCGAGTCCGTCACAATAACACGACCGGCCCTCGGGAAGTGTCCGCAGGGAATATTCCACGCGACTCTAGGGAGTGAGTCCTTTTTATTGACAGGCAATCTTCACTGTCTGAGATCATATTTGTCTGTCGCATTCAATGAGTCTTAACAATGGCTCTCTCCCTCATCCCCCACACCCCACCTCTTTGCTGTGACCACTAGTGGATCCAGAACTTTGGTGGGGGGGGGGGCGCTTTTTTTCAAAACCCTAACCCTAACGCCCAGTAAACCCTAACCCTATGCATAAACGTGCGTATAGCACATATAAATATATATATATATATATATATATATATATATATATTTATATATATATATATATATATATATATGAGAATAAAAAAGCGCAGCATTTCTCAACCTTCGGCGAAAAACAAAACAACTGAGCAGCGCTATAAGGTTCCATAGTGGGGTTATGGGCAAAGCCCCGACGCCAAAAGCGTTTTCTTGCATTCTTCACTGCAGAAACGCATTCTCTTGACATATACAGCTCATTATTCATAAAAAGAATTTGGGGCAAAGCCCCGACGCCAAAAGCGTTTTCTTGCATTCTTCACTGCAGAAACGCATTCTCCTGACAACTACAGCTCATTATTCATAAGTGGGGTTCCGACGCCAAAAGCGTTTTCTTGCATACTTTATAGAAGAAACGCATTCTCCTGACCTAAAGCTCATTTTTCATACTATTTAAAAAGGACTTTTCGAATAATGTTGTACTTGAAAAATATTCAAATATGAATTTATAGGCCCTTAATACATTGCAAATAAAACTGATTTGTTCCATTGAGAAGAGAATATACCCCACATATTTAGATTTGGCTTTGAGGATCGCCGCCGAAAAAAGAATTATTCGATAAATAATATTCAATAAAATTAAAGTATAAATTGTGAGTTATAGTCACAAGTTTATTTAACTAGAAATATTTCAGATTGAGTAAAGGTTGGGAAAAGGCGACTGTGGATATAAACTATGTGGGTATAGAACTCATCTCAATCATGACTCTTAAACGAAAAATTTCGTTTCAATTCTAGCTTTCTTAAAATAATGATGATAAATTCATGTGAAATTACATAAACTATGGAAATGAGAGGGGCGGTAGAGTGAACACGATTAATCCTCGCTCCTTTAATAATTTCTGCTAAAGATTGCGTTTGGCATTAAAGAATAGGGGTGGGGCGACTCAACTAATTTTGTTCACAAACTATGATTCTCCATAAAAATAGGACCGCCCCCCCCCCCACTCAGAGGGCTAGAGTGGGAGGGCAGTACATGCAATCACCCTTCCCCCAACACCACCGAATCAGCCAAGATACCAGAAGGGGATTGACATAATATAAAATTTATATATTAATTAAATTAATTTTATTGACAAACTATGATTTCTCTATAAAAGTAGGACCGCCCCCCCCCCCACTTAAAGGGTTTAGGTGGGAAGGGCAGTAGAGGTATTCGCCCACCCCCCCTCAATCGGCAAACAGGGAAAGACATAGTATAAAGATCGGTTAAAATATCAATAACAAGTTTTAATCATATAGATATTTAATTGTTTCTATTAGCAAGCTGTGATTTCTAAAAATAAATTGGACCGCCCCCCCACTCGAAAGTGTATGGGGGGGGGGGGGCGGGATTGATGTCATCGCCCCCACCCGACCCCACCAAATCGGCCAACATACTAGAGTTGAGGGGGAAATAATCTAAAAATAGGTTGAAATATAAATAATTAGTATATATTATTAACATAAGTAATAAATTCGTATAGAAATTGTGTGAATTCTAAACTAAAATTCGTCCGCACCCCCCGGGGGGGGGGGTCGGCCGAGTTGGGGGGGGGGGCGATCGCCACTACCTCCCCCCCCCCCTTGATCCGCCAGTGGCTGTGACTCTCTTGTTACAAGAACTGACTGCCTTTGCGGAGAGCAGTCAGTACAGAGATATGTAGTTATTACACTTATAAGACCTGAATCT
>JAZGLO010000636.1:327500-329737 GCA_036873155.1 Biomphalaria sudanica | reverse complement strand
GTACCAGACAGACAACGAGTTGATATTAACTTTATACCAGACAGACAACGAGTTGATATTAACTTTGTACCGGACAGACAACGAGTTGATATTAACTTTATACCACACAGACAAGTTGATATTAAATTTATATCAGACAGACAACGAGTTGATATTAACTTTGTACCAGACAAAGTGAGTTCTGTACATGACTTTCTTCTTGCCACTCTAAGCTGAGTGTTCAAACTCTAGGAACTGTGACAAAAAATTCACATTGCCTTCATCAGGACTTAAACCCAACACTTCTGGATGACTTTTGCTTAGTGAGACAAGAACGGTACAAAAACTCGTTTGTTCTTGATTAGGTGCTCTACTCGTTGACCAGCTTCACTCAGTGTGTGTATGTATGTGTGTGTGTGTCCTTTCTCTTTGGTTGAATGCCGTTGTTGGTTCTAATTGAAAAAAGACCTTGCAATCACAACATACGCCCATTAGGGATTAATATATCAGTTTTTGGTATTTTTCTTGGCCATTGCAAATAATAAGCTCTTAAAATTTCAACTTAACTAAGTGACAAGATACTGATTGTAAATAGAGGTATTTATGGTAAGACACTGATAGCTAAAAACTGCTGATCTGACATGACACTAGGGCCGTGTCAGTTAAATTAGGGGTGATAATCTTGTCTCGGATAAATGTTTCGTTTGTCTTGTCGGGTGTCTTGGGTAATTTACTTAAACGACCTTACGCAGGTAACAGGAGTTACGGAGTTAAAAAAGTTTCTATCTTGCAAACACATCTATTAAATCTAGATCTATATTATAATGCGAATATAACATTTTTTACTTGTTTAAGTTTTTATCTAGTTAATTGGAAGGGTTACGTAAAGTCTAGGGGGGGGGGTGTTATGTTATTGTATAAAGTCTTGCAACCTCTTAAGCGAATTTGTTTTGTCTTCCGTCCCTCTTTCTACCTCCACCCTCTCTCTTACTCCCTGTCAACACTCTTCTTTCTTGTACTTCCTACCTCCACCCTCTCTCATACTCCCTGTCAACACTCTTCTTTCTTGTACTTTATATCAACGACCTTTGTCTCCATTCCTCCCCCCCCTCATCTCTCTGAATGTTTCAATAAAAGAAAGAAAGTGTGTGCGAAGTAGCGCTAAACTTACAAGACTGTTTTAAATGCAAGCACATTTCTTGGAGGTGTATTTCTAAATAATTTGTTTAGGTTTATCTATGTAGCCACCTATTTTAGTGAACTGTCTGTTTTACATTCAATAACCCTAGTCTCCTTATTTTCACCAAGCCTATTTGAAAGTTAATGAATTTTCTAGTTCATTTTAATCCATGTAATTAGATATCAACGTAGAAGAGTTCAGTATTCTATATACTTAACTGTATGCAAAACGAAACAACTTCATTGTAGTGCCAAGGTTCTCACTGGACATTTGAATTCTATTTTAAATAGCTCATTTAAACTGCAAATAATACCGGTTGTAGATCTAAGCAGAATTAATTGCAATGCGATGATTTACTTTTTGTTGTGTATTTAATTAGAAGCTGCCGGATATTCTGACATGCTGATGATTGGAGGAACAAAGTGTGAGTTTAATAAAGCATAAGAAATTTATTTTTGGTTAGTTTTAAAAACTAAAGGTTAGATGTATGGAAACTTCTAGAAGCATTTGGAATTATTTGAAGTTTTAAATCTAGAACTTTAACTTCAACTTTAATACTTTCACGTATTAGCCATTACGAAATAGACTATTTTGTGTACTTTCAGGCATGTCGACGACTTCTTTGCGTCTGCTTTTCAAAGATGAATGCAGTTTCATTTTGTCTTCTATTAGGTAATTAACTGAGAAATATTTAGTAGATTTAAAATAACATGTGAATTAATCAACGTGTATTTAAAAATAAGACATTCCAAGTATTAGTGAATTTTTCTACAACTGATGTGTCTAGTTGGTCTCTATTTGGTCTCTAGTTGGTCTCTAGTTGGTCTCTAGTTGGTCTATAGTTGGTCTCTAGTTGGTCTCTAGTTGATATATAGATGGTCTCTAGTTGGTCTCTATTTGGTCTCTAGTTGGTCTCTAGTTGGTCTCTAGTTGGTCTATAGTTGGTCTCTAGTTGGTCTCTAGTTGGTCTCTAGTTGGTCTATAGATGGTCTCTAGTTGGTCTCTAGTTGGTCTCTAGTTGGTCTATAGATGGTCTCTAGTTGGTCTCTAGTTGGTCTCTAGTTGGTCTCTAGTTGGT
>JAZGLO010000636.1:322500-325000 GCA_036873155.1 Biomphalaria sudanica | reverse complement strand
TTTGTATTACAACTGTTCCCATATATCCTAAATGTCGCTCTGGTTTTTTTTTTAATTTAGTTCCGTATGACTATCTAAACCCCATTAAGAGTACATTTATTCAATAGTCAATAAGTCTGTTATAGTGTTTTATTTCTGATATCGCTTATTAGCATTTTCTCTTCGTCTTCCTACATCTATTGAAAGAGAGACAATGTAAGATTTGTGAAGTACAAACTCAGTAGTCAATTTTATTTCTACAAATAAAGAGATCTGAACGATTTTTTTAAACGAAATGTTTCTTCTTTGCCAAGCAAATTTGTCTGATAATTTTAACTATAACATACGCATAATAAGGAAAATCAAAATAAATATCTAAATCAGTGTTCTATCTAAACGAGTGTCTTATCTAAAGCAATGTCTTTTCTAGTGCAGTGTCATTTCAAAAACCCTTTCTTATATAAAACGGTGTTTTAACTAAACAGTGCCACTCACTCTCTGATTTTAAATGAATTGGTCGATACACTAAAAATCAATTAAAACTCAACATTGTTAACAGGTTCTTGAAAAAAATGAAGCCATCTAATGACAAAAAGCGCGGGAATATTTTTGTTCTATGACTGAAAGTGAAAGTAAAAAAAAAAAAAAGTCTGTTGTCTGCCAGTAAGATCGAAGCCAATCACTAATCAATGGTGAGTCTCGAACGTGATTTCTATTCACAGTTCCAAGGAAATGAAAGCTCACTCTGAAACCAGAGTCAACGCGAAATCAATTAGAGAGGAAAGAAAAATATTTACAAACAACGCTGTGTCTGAATAGCATTCAACAAGAGTTCAAAGTGAATAGCATTCAACAAGAGTTCAAAGTGAGTCAGTTTACAAAAAAAACAAGAGCCACCACCACCAACAACAACTACAACCAACAACTACAACCAATAACTACTCACAACAACTAGCAACTCCAACAAAAACGTGAGATTTTTTGTTTAATTGGGAAAGATTTAAAAGTAGAGTTACAGACCCTTGCCCAATGAAGAATATGTCACGAACTATGGCAAGCAATACAACAATTTAGACTTACTGTTGCTATTCTGTGAATTGAGTTGAAAGACTTCGATTATTTGGGCTTATGATCTCAGCCAATGTCCAGCACCTTTACAACATGCTTGTAACGATGAAATTGTCTGGGTCAATACGTTTTGTATTTTCATATCTACGCGCCGATGACCCGAATTCCAGAAATCTTCTGTACGGAACAAAACATTATTAATCTTCAAGTTGAAATAATACAAATGTTGAACACATCCTTTAAACACACACTACAGCTTCATTTTAGATTCACAAAAGTAAATAAAACGTCATGGTCGATCACGTGCATTTAATTTTAAACCTGTTTGTTGCCAATCAGAGGCAATACTTCTTTATCTTGAGCTCTCATCAAAACACAACCTACCCATGGTCAAGTGTACATTACAATGTTCTACTGATCACTATTGACCACCTGAGGTCTAAAGTGTCTACATGTCGTGATATTAGAACATATTCAATCACATAACCTATTATAAACAAAAAAAAAGACAAAAATGATTTTGTTTATGCTCTAATTGACGGCCCATGCTTAATCGCTATAAATGTTTTAAATTGAGAAGATTCCTTAATCTATTAAAAAACATAAGCTGCTCTATATTTCTTGCATTTTTAATTGTCTATTTACATACAATTAATGGGTTTGATTTTAAAAACAAAACATGGAATGCTTTAAGAACGCTAAGCTAGAGATGCAATACATATAAAACGCTAAGCTAGAGATGCAATAATTTTAGAACGCTAAGCTAGAGATGCAATACTTTTAGAACGCTAAGCTAGAGATGCAATACTTTTAGAACGCTAAGCTAGAGATGCAATACTTTTAGAGCGCTAAGCTAGAGATGAAATACTTTTAGAACGCTAAGATAGAGAGGCAATACTTTTAGAACGCTAAGCTAGAGAGGATATACTTTTAGAACACTAAGCTAGAGATGCAATACTTTTATAACGCTAAGCTAGAGATGCAATACTTTTAGAACGCTAATCTAGAGATGCAATACATATAAAACGCTAAGCTAGAGATGCAATACTTTTATAACGCTAAGCTAGAGAGGCAATACTTTATTAACGCTAAGCTAGAGATGCAATACTTTTAGAACCCAAAGCTAGAGATGCAATACTTTTAGAACGCTAAGCTAGAGATGCCATACTTTTATAACTCCATGCTAGAGATGCAATACTTTTAGAACGCTCAGCTAGAGATGCAATACTTTTAGAAGTCTATGCTATAGATGCAATATTTTTAGAACGCTAAGCTAGAGAAGCAATACTTTTAGAATTCTTTGCTAGAGATGCAATACTTTTAGAATGCTAAGCTAGAGATGCAATACTTTTAGAACGCTAAGCTAGAGATGTAATACTTTTAAATCGCTAAGCTAGAGATGCAATACATTTAGAACTCTATGCTAGAGATGCAATACTTTTAGAACGCTAAG